>JAUCMX010000014.1:16076575-16194075 GCA_033459395.1 Hemibagrus guttatus | reverse complement strand
ATAGAGAGAGACCGTTACTCTGAGGGTTTCTTATCTGTACAGTACAGCTTGTTGTTAGTGCCTCCCTCCAGGCTGCTATCTGTATTGACACTTTCCTGCCACTAAAGTGGAAAAAAAACTTGTCAGAAACTGTCCAACACCAGATCGATGACCATCTCTTGTGTCAAAACAAGAAAATTTCTCTCCTGATTTTCACCAGTTGTGTGTTTGAGTCATGCAGCAGCGGCCTCTGCGGAAGTCCGAAGACAAAACTCAGGGGTTTGGTGAACGAGGTCTGGAACTTCCTGCTACACAAGCTGAACGTTGGACATCGTGGAGTGACGGGGCAGAACTTCCTGTACTGACTCAGCCCGGCCTCGGTGTAACGACCAGCACGTTGACCACCATCACACAGACGGGGGGAGACTGGAGTACGGGTCTGTTTGATGTGTGTGACGACATCAGCACCTGTAAGAGGAACCGAGGGTCTGGTTGTGAGAAAAAATTGATTGTTGTCCCATCAGAGATCAGAGAAAAAGCAGCGTTACGATGGTTTAAAAGTGTAAAGCTAAGCAATGTAAAGATACTCAAAACTCATTTCAGCTTGAGAGAAAAGAGCTGAAGATCTGTGAAGACTTGAGAGAGTTATACTTCTGTAACCTCTGAGGTTTTATAATCAGCAGTTCAAACAAGACGCAGACTGATGAGAGCTCAATAAGAAATGAAATAAACGTGTGTTTATATAAACCCTGAGAATATATATATGTTGTAGAAGAAGGAACGTTGATAGTAAGATAACACCACTCAGCTATGACGAAAGAAACAGCAGTGTATAAATGGACAGGTCTGTCTGATCAGGTGCTGTAACACTCATCTCTGTTTACACTCTTAAGATCTCTCTCTCTCTCTCTCTGTCTGTCTCTGTCTCTCTCTGCCTGTCTCTGTCTCTGTCTCTCTCTCTGCCGATCTCTGTCTCTCTCTCTGTCCCTCCCTCTGCCTATCTCTCCCCCCCCCCCCCCCCCTCCCCCTCCCCCCCCCCCCCTCTCTCCTCTCTCTCTCTCTCTCTCTCTCTCTCTCTCTCTCTCTCTCTCTCTCTCTCTCTCTCTCTCTCTCTCTCTCTCTCTCTCTCTCTCTCTCTGTAGGTTTAATGGGAGTCTTTATCCCGTGCTGTCTGGATGTGAGTTTGGCTCATCAGTATGGAGAGAGTTTGTGTCTGCCTCTGTTACCTGCCTCCACTTTTGCCATGCGGGTCGCCATCAGAGAGCGTTTTAAAATCAGGGTTAGTTTAACAGGAACAAAAAGACGTCGCTCTAATGTGTGTTGAATTTTAATACAGTGATTCAGTAATAAAAGCTTTGCTCTCAGAGTCACTGCAGAGTTTCAGAGTCACTTTAACAGAACTGAAATCCTACACTAATCAAATAAGTCTACAGTTGATATACAAATATATTCAGGATATGTTTCTAATTAATTTCACAGCCTGATGATGCTCAGGGTTCTATTTTCCTTTTTACCTTCATTGTGCAGGTTTATGAGCTCTTAATTACCTATCATCTGAATCGAATCCACCCTTAAAATCATCTTAGATAAGTAGCATTTTTCCCCAAACAGTGAAATAATACTCATCAGTTTTAATTGTATGAAGTGTTTATGGAAAGTGCTAGAAGGAATTTTATTCTCAGTTGCTCTCCTAGTCCTAATCTGGGGATTAAAGGAGAAGTTCACTTCCAGTACAAAAAACTACAGATAATTTACTTGCCCCCTCGTCAACCGAGATGTTCACGTCTTTCTTCAGTCGTAAAGAAATGATTAAATGATTTTTGAGGAAAACATTTCAGGATTTTTCTCCATACAGTGGACTTTAATGGTGGCCATGAGTTTGAACTTCCACAATGCAGTTTAAATGCAGCTTCAAACGGCTCTAAACCATCCCAGCCGAGGAAGAAGGGTCTTATGTAGCCAAACCATCTGTCATTTTCTTAGAAAAATAAAAAATTGTATGCTTTTCAACCACAAAACCTCGTCTAGGACTAGCTCTGGGATGTGCGTCCACGACACTGTATACTACGTAATCACGTTGGAAGGTCACACGTGAGGTAGGCGGAACTACAGACCTGGTGTTTACAAAGCCAACGTGCACAGACCAAGGAAGTACATTTTAAACAACACATAGACATATAACTGTGAGATTCCTCAAGCAACAACTTCGGAGCGGTCCTTCTTCTCCACACTAGTAAACACTGGATCCGTAGTTCCTACGTCACGCGTGACCTTCCGACGTGATTACGTGGTATGTAGCGTCACAGATGTGCATCCTAGAGCTAGACCCGAGAATAGATTGGTTTCTCAATAGAATAGATTGGAGAATAGATATGATTGTGTTATAAACACATGGTTGTGTAGTTTTTTTTTTTTTTATTACATTATTTTTGCAAATTGGTCTAGATTAAAATACTCAGAGGCCTTTAAGATCTGGAAGAAACGTACTGACATTAGGAAAGGATATCAGGACACACACCTGCTGTGTTCATGCATCTGTGTGATAGCATCTCCACTAGCTACAAAAAGCTGACTAGCAGAAAAAATAAACCCAGCTGTATATTAAATATTAAATTATTTCTGCACATCCTCCTTTAAAAGAATACATGATAGATGTGCTTTGTTTTGCTTCTGCATATATCTGTGCGTGATCCTTATGGTGTGTGTAGTGGATTACAGGTCTGTGTGTGTGTCTCTGCAGGGCAGTGTGTGTGACGACTGGGTGACTGTTTTCTGCTGCTATCCTCTCGCTGTGAGTCAGATGATGCGGGAGATGAAGAGGAGGCTGAAGAGACAGATGTACACTGTTACCACTACACTGGAGAGCTGCTGAGAGAGAGTGTGTGTGTGTGTGTGTGTGTGTGTGAAACCAGACTGAAAATAGAACCCGTCATCTCCTGGGTGACTCCGGATGGTGTGGTTATTATAAATACTCAGTATGCAGGTGTAGAGTCATAAGATGAAGACAGAAAGTAAAGCAATATGATACGAACGATATGGTGCACGACTCCAGAGGAAGTGCGTGTGAGTGAGAGTTTGTGTGTGTGTGTGAGTATGCGAGTGCGTGTGTGTGTGTGAGTGTGAGTATATGTGTGTTTGTGTGTGTGTGTGTTTGTGAGTGTATGTGAGAGAGAGTGTGTGTGAGTATGTGAGTGTGAGTATGAGTATGTGAGAGTAAGTGTGTGTGTGTGTGTGTGTGATTATTTATCTTCACTTGATTAAAGTGTATTATAAGCACAGAGATTAATCAGAAGATGTCCAGCTGATCTGGTCAGTGTTCCTGAGAGGAATAAAGAGTTTCCTTGGACGTTTTCTACTAAAATGTTAAAAACAGCAAGGCTTGATATTATTATTATTTGCTTTCTTAAAATGTTGTATATATTATCAGAAAATACGATGGAAATGACACGTGATACAAGTGTCAAATACCCAAATCACCTTCTTTTAATGAAACACTGAGCGCGCACACACACACACACACACACACACACACACACACACACACACACACACACACACACACACACACTTCTTCTCCTTTCTGGACCAAAATAAAAGAACTTCTTCATATTTGTCTGCATTTTACTTTAATGACAGTTTGCACTTTATTTTATGCTGAATATGAGGCAGGTGGAAGTCAAAAAGTACCATTTATGATTTTTTTTTATGAAAGTAAATTATTTTTGTTCTGGATTATTGTTGCTGAGCAAAGCAAGCATTTCATTGCTACTGCATTTTACAACTACCTATATGTTCGAAACTGGACTCTCAGTTTTAACCAGAATGAAGGCGAAAGAACAAAACAAGTTGAATGTTTCCCCCGGACATGCGTGTTGCCTGTCATCCTGCGAACCGGCTTGGGACCAGATTAAGCAGAATCAGCAGGCCCACCCTTCTCATTAAAAGGAGTTATGTACACACACACACACGATTATATATATGTGACGTGATTGTATATATGTGGGTCACGTCAATTTAGAGGAAAAAAAAGGGTCGCACTTAAAAAAGTTTTAAAAAACACTGTTCTAAGAGGTAAAGAAGCGAGTGCAGGCAGGTTGGAATGGATGGAGAAAGGTGTCGGGAGTTCTGTGTGATAGGAAAATATCAGCGAGAATCAAGGGGAAGGTGTACAGGACAGTGGTGAGACCGGCCATGCTGTATGGTTTAGAGACAGTGTTACTGAGGAAGAGACAGGAGTCAGAGCTAGAGGTAGCAGAGCTGAAGATGTTGAGGTTCTCTTTGGGAGTGACAAGATTGGACAGGATTAGGAACGAGTACATCAGAGGGACAGCTCATGTTGGACGTTTGGGGGACAAACTTTAGGGAGACCAGATTAAGATGGTTTGGACATGTTCAGAGGAGGGAGAGTGAGTATATTGGTAGGAGAATGTTGGACATGGAGCTGCCAGGCAGGAGGCAAAGAGGAAGGCCAAAGAGGAGGTATATGGATGTAATTAATGAGGATATGAAGCTAGTGGGTGAAAGTGTTGAGGATGCAGAAGATAGGGATAGGTGGAGAGAGATGATTTGCTGTGGCGACCCCTGAAGGGAAAAGCCGAAAGAAGAAGAAGTTCTAAGGGACTTTAATTTTGGCTGAAAATTGAGTGGAACTGGGGGAGAGCAGCAGTGACCTCTTGGTGGGTCAGTGTAATTAAGGAGAAGAGCAATAAAGAAAAAAAAAGGCTACGAGTGAACAGCTCGTCATGGTCTCTGTGTTTTATTTTTGTTTCTTAGCCCCCTTAACACCCACAACTGTTACAAATATATTGCCCCTAGTGGGCTAAAAACAGAAATACTTATGAAACTACAAATTCTTAAATTCCTGAATGTCTACTTTCATATGAGCTTCATATTAACCACCACTGTGGAGTGAGACATGACAAAGACATTCACTCATCAACATGGACACAACAAAAACAGGAGAAAAGACATTTCCTGGCCTCTAGGAAAAAGAGATAAAGGAAGAGATGAGAATTTTAACATTAACATCATACATTTATTGTCTACCACTTATCCGATCTACTCTTAGGTCACAGGGAGCCTGTGTCTATCTCAGGCGTCATTGGGCATCAAGGCAGGACACACACACACACACACTTTAAGAACATGCAAACTCCACACACACGGCGGAGGCGGGAATCGAACCCCCAATCCTGGAGGTGTGAGGCAAACCATGCTAACCACTAAGCCACTGTGCCACCCATCACACATTTACTGAGATTTAAATATTGACCTTGAAATAGTGCCGCATCATTAATACTTAATATTCGAGATATTAATCATCTGCTTTAATTGTTTAATCTACAGAATTCTAAAATGTTTAGCATCAGTTTTAAATCAATTCCCAGATTTGTTCTTTCTTTGCTGCTGAATCTAGTCCTACAGACAGAAATCAGAGGAAACTACAAATTTCCTCCCAGCTCCAGTGTTCCTCTGCTGGACTTTTTTCCTCATTTGCCTTCATGTGTATATAAATGAGCTCAAGATGCTCATTTATAAATGCCAAAGCAGGTGAGTAAAGTTAGCAGTGGAACATGTGCTTGAGATAAAGTGAGAACAGCAGGATATGTGTGAGGATCTAAGAGCCTGTGGAGGAAAAAAAATAACAACCCTGAAGTCCAGAGAGAAAGACGGATATTCCTGAAAGTCAGCGGATCTGAGCTCTTCACAGAGAAACTGTCAGAGAGAGAGAGGCATGAGGGAATCAATTACAGTGTGTGTGAGGTCCTAACTGTGCACTGGTATGTGTCAGTACTCATCACTCCCTCTCTGAGAGCCGTGTTCTCTTCTCCTGGTGTGTGAACAGTAAGCTGAAGGCCTGAGGTCAGTTTATTCAGGAAGTCAGAATTCACACCGTTCTGTTCATCACTCCAATCTGTTTAAATACAAGTAACATATAGCCCTAACTCTACACAAGTCTTTTGATTTTAGCCAGTTTGAGATTTTCAGGGAAAGTTGCACCTGGTTCAACCACATAACGTTTATGTGAATTTGGTCAGGAAAGCGTTCAGAACTGATGCGTGTACAAAGACGTTAAAGAGATTATTGTGTGAAAGAATTGCTCAGAAATATCTCTTTATGGCTGCTGCTTTAGAAAACCTGAGGAAGACAAATGCTGCTTTTCCTTCAGCGTGACAGTGGAAAGTGTTGTGTAACTCTTCCCTCTTATATTCTATTTATATTTCAGGTTAGGAATTAATAGATTCGGCACCAAACCCAAACTCTGTAAGAAACCTTGACAGATTTAAAGCTATATATTCCAACACACACGCACAGACACACAAGGATACTGAAATGTATCATGGCAGTTTTACAATAAAAAAAGGCCTTAAACAGCAAATAACATACACAGTACTGCATATTGTACATGTTCATCAGACAGGACCTTACAGTTATGATTATAGTTACAGTTAGAGCTATGTTACCATCACGGCTACATTTTAGGGTACAGATTACAGTTACGGTTACGGTTACGGTTACAGTTATGGGTTTGTCTAAAGTTACATTTACAGATTAATGTAATGGTTAAAGTTACATTACAGTTACGGCTACAGTTGCAGTTACAGATTACTGTTACAGTTACAGTTTCATTACAGTTGCAGTTACCTGATGATTACAACCACAGTTATGGCTACAGTTATAGCTACAGTTAGGATCACAGCTTATTTTTACAGTAATGTTATGGTTGCAGTTTCGGGTATGAGTACAGTTACAGTTGTGTGTATTGGCCACAGAGAAAGCTACAGATTACTTTTGCGTTACTGTAACAGGTTTAGACACCTGTAATAATTCTCATTCTCATAAAGTGTGAGTTTGATTACATAACCAAAAGGTCTAGAGTTGGAGCTGCTATTAAACCTCATTCTGTGTTGATATATCATCAGGCAGGTCCTGCAGTAATCTAGAAGTGTTTCAGAAAGTGTTAGCGCCTCCGAACGAAAACAGCGTACACCTCGTACACACGGAGTTCTGAATTATTCAGAGCATGATGTGTAAAAACGAGGTGTTTCTCCTCTGTTCATCTCTTCCGCCCTCTGAGCCTCGGCTCTGCTGGAGCTCTCAGCAACACTGATCAATCCCAACACGGCTCATGGCGTGCAGATTAATATTAAAAAGCCTATAATATTATTAAATTCCCTTCACACTGAGCTGCTATCATCAGGGGCAGAACCTGAACTCTGGGGCAACTGGGATTCACTCCTTTTAAATGAAAAAAAAAAAAAAAATCCAGCATTGAAACACAATAAAGCAGAGCTTTCTGGTTAATGAGAAGAGAACCATGAAGGTTTTTGAGATTTCAGCATCTTTCTAAGCATGTCACATCACAATCAGGTGAGAATTTGAGAAAGTCCAGAACCTGGAGGTTTTTTACAGAGCAATGGGAATATCCTTCTGGATTCATTTGCTGTTGTTCGAGTCATGCAGATTGCTGCTATTTTAGTTTTCCCCGGACACACAGTGACACACTCATAATTAATGACTCCATGAGCTTTGCCTCGGCAGCATTAAACCCTAAAGGTCCTGCGATAAATTAAACTCTTCTGTTATTGAAGTCTAGTTTAGTATTATTTAATGATCATCTGTAATAATAACCTGAATGATATACACTCTCATCAAATCATTCTGAATCATTTTGGACTTGCTATGTAATTGTATAAATGATATGTCATAAATGATAAAGAAATAATAAAGAAACAAGTACTCTGTTCCTGTAGGCATGAACAAAGGGAAGATGTTTCTCTAACATCAGTCAAGACGTAGAAGCTTGATAATGCTCAAAAACATCAAGCCAACATTCTTTCAGTCTAATCTGATTTTTAAAGCCGAGTCTCAACCCGGTTTCCTTTTCGGTTCACTGCTCCAGCTCTCTGCAGATAGCATGGTGTTGAAATGTTCAGCAGGAAGCAGGTAGAAAAAACAGAAAGTAAACAGAGTTTTAGTGTGTGATGCTGTGAGCTGATCCATACTGTCATTTCTGAGGGTTAGCACCAGGACACACACACTTTCCATACACATGCCGGTGCCCAAGACCACAACTTATCATTTAGCTGTCAGCATATCTGCCACAGAAATTGTCAGTGTTGATTTACTTACCGTTCATTTGAGTCTGTAGAGTTCAACAACACTAAAGTGAACTCTGGAAGTGTTAGATTTTTTCTGTGTGTGTGTGTGTGTATGGAAATTTTGTACCACGTTTGCAATCTGACACATCACATTGCTTCTGTTCAACTGAGACCTTCTCGTGTTTTCATTACAGTACGAATGATCTGATATATTCAACATAAACTGCATAGGAAGATATTTTTCATTACACTGATAATTTAGGACATAAATCCAATAATATTTCATTCTCATTTTTGTCAGAGATGCTTCAGAGAATAAAAAATAAGGGGCCTTTTAAGTATAATAATAATAATAATAATAATAATAATAATAATAATAATAATAATAATAATAATAATTATTATTATTATTATTATTATTATTATTATTATTATTATTATTATTATTATTATTATTATTATTATTATAATATTGCTGGCTTGGTGGTTAGCACGTTTGCCTCACACCTCCAGGGTTGGGGGTTTGATTCCTGCCTCTGCCATGTGTGTGTGGAGTTTGCATGTTCTCCCCGTGCCTCGGGGGATTCCTCCGGGTACTCCGGTTTCCTCCCCCGGTCCAAAGACATGCATTGTAGGTTAATTGGCATCTCTAAATTGTCCGTAGTGTGTGATTGCTTGAGTGAATGTGCCCTGCGTTGGGTTGGCACTCCGTCCAGGGTGTATCCTGCCTTGATGCCCAATGACGCCTGAGATAGGCACAGGCTCCCCGTGACCCGAGTATAGATCGGATAAGCGGTAGACAATGAATGAATGAATAATAATAATAACAACAACAACAACAACAACAACAACAACAACAACAACAACAACAAAACAACAATAATAATAATAATAATAATAATAATAAGGGGAGAGGTGTAGTACTCAGTGGTGTTGGTTCTCTTTCTTACACAGGATGCTCTCCAGATTGAGTTATTTTTTAAACCTTTAAGACCTGCAACAGAAAACAGATTCTATTAATTCTGTAACTAAATGAATGACTGGATTTACTGCGCAAAACTCCAGCGCACAGCGCGAAGCTTACCGTTAATTAACCTTCATTACATCTTTTAATCAGGAGAACAAACATAGGCAGATGAACTCTCTCTGATTAAACATTCTTGTCAATAATGAATTTATTCAGCAAGTAAAAGAGCAAAAAGTAAAAAAGATGATCATACTCATTATTACTCCTAGTGAACACACACAGACGAGCACATAGCCTGATAAAGATAAAATGAAGCATGCGTGTATTTTAATAATCATTTAACCCGACGTATCTGGAGGCTCGACACGTCAAATGATCCTTTAACTGAGAAGCAAGAAAAACAATTTCACACACGACTGACTTCACAATAAACCCACACACACACAAAAGAGACAAAATAACGTGCTAGGTTGTTGAACGAAATAACAGTCATCTGCAGCGATAATTACCAGATTGATGCTGGAATACATCCAGACTAATGTGCTGTTTGTTAGATTGTTGCTTCCCGTCTAACGCTGAAATCGTGTAGAAAATCTACGAAGCATAAAACGGCTAAAAAAGAAAGAAATACTATAACTGCTGACGCTAAAGTGCTAAACTTCACAGAACCGCTTCCTAAAAGTCTATAACCCACATGGAATAAGAGAAATGTGTTTCAGGAGACTGAAACGTTCCTGCTGCGATACTCCATCTATGATTATTTGATGAAAGCAGAAGGTCTCAGTTTCCGTCTCTGTTGTTCTGCACCTGAGCTGATGTGCTGAATAATTCAGCAGTCGGTGAAGAATGAACGACTCTCTACACCAGACTGTGAGCGTCCATAGCAGGGGGTTTGCACTTCTCAAGCCATCAAACATCAAAAATAGCTGCTGAAGAAACATGGAGGAGAGCTTGAAGAAAACAGGGCCGAGGCATGAGGGCAAGCCGAGGAAGGTGAGGTTCAAGCTGGCCTCGTCGTACAGCGGCCGTGTGCTGAAACACGTGTATGAAGATGGCCAGGAGCTGGATAGTCCTGAGGAGAAATATCCTCACAGCTTCATTCACACAAAGATCCCTCAGCACCTGGATGTGGAGCAGCTGTGCAGCTTCGAGGAGGTCCAGGGTCAGGATGGAGATGCTCCCACAAGTCTTATAGCCCAGCGCATTAACGTGTACCGAGCAGTGAGCGGCTTCACACCTTTAACATCTACTGATCAACAAGGTGAAAAAGTGAGTCATGATCACACAGAGACGGTACAGCGTTTCATTGAGCATGTGTGTGTGTGTGTGTGTGTGTTTGTGTGTGTGTGTGTGTGTTTGTGTGTGTGTGTGTTAGCAACATAATCCCTAGCACTTTCCTCCTCTTCCTCTAGTGTTACATAATTGATGTTTCTCATGGATATAAAAGGTTTTTTTTCGTAATCCGTTCCTATACATGACGTCTCCAAAACATCCTACAACCTTTTAAATAGATTTATTTGTGAGTTTTCTGAATGTGTGTTCACAGCAGTGATCAAAACCTCCAATTACATTTATTAGCATCAACCTGCAGACGAATATAAAAAGATTAGGATATAAGATTGGCTTTTAAGCTTTTCTTCTCTTTGGCACTAAGATTGTTCAAGACAAGTGAAATGTATTAAAATGCAGGAACAGTCAGAGATGACTGCTGAGAAAATGGCTTTTGTATGTAATTGTGCTTGGGATTATTACAGTGTCAGTCATAAAGTTGTGCTGTGGTGCTTGTGTGGTACGTCTGCAGTGGAGCAAATCAAACTCATCGTGACAGACGTTCTTTGTCTGGTTTTCTCTAAGGAGCTTTGTGTCTTTTATTCATGGCATTCAGTATTTATAGCAACAGATTCAAACAGATTCAGAAAGCCTTTTGTGGCTTAACTGGTTTCTTTTTATACCGTTTATTAATAATACGCTTTGTGTCTGTGCTTGCTTGGTTCCTTCAGGCGCCGGTTTTAGACTTCGAAAAGATCATCATCTACACCAGCAACCTGAAGATCATCAGATCTCCTAGTAAAAAAGCCGAGAGCAGTGTAAGACACCGTCACGGTCAAGGAGAAGGACGAGAAGGTTCTCCAGGCCGCGAATCCAGATCTAAAGGGAGACACAGGACAAAAACTGTCCGTAAGGAGGAACGACATCCTGCTCCTAAGGAAGAGGTGATTATTTTTGGCGTTTTAATTTTTATCGTTGATTTGAGTCTGTCCCCAAATCACATAACAGACACCAGCTACAGTCTTCTGTTCATGCTGCATCACAGGGTAGAATAACACACTCAGAGGAAAGCGCTCTGCCCTCTTCCACATACATGAGCTCACAGACTGCACACGATTGGCTAGTGTCACTGTGATTTTGTTTTATTTTGCGTGAAATCCCGGAGGAACTTGAAAGACAAAGGTATTGGTCCACTCCAAATGTCTTTCCGATACGGTTTAACCCCTGAGACTCCACTGACCGATCATTATGAAGGCTGATAATGTAATGGCTAGGTTTTGTTCATCTATAAATCTTTAAGACTCTTGTGTGACAAAGAGTTTTGTACCTGTTCACACAATCATGGATCCAGCCACTGGATGCAGTGCCGGTCCCAAGCCCGGAAAAATGGGAGGGTTGAGTCAGGAAGCGCATCCGGCCTAAAATGTTTGCCAAGTTGTTGTGCGGACCAGTTGGTCCGCTGTGGCGACCCCGAACAGGGAACAGCCGAAAGCAACTTCTTCACACAATCATGGATCTGGTGTCTAATAGCTCATTATGAAACTCACTTCATCAACACAACGGACATTTTTATCCAGTCTCTTGAAGAATTTACATAATTCTACACATAAACAATCTGATTTCTTCAGTCACCCATTTCCCTTCTTAAGAAGTTGCTTTCGGCTGCTCCCTGTTCGGGGTCGCCACAGCGGACCAACTGGTCCGCACAACAACTTGGCACAGCAACAACATGCCCTTCCTGCTGCAACCCTCCCATTTTTTCCAGGCTTGGGACCGGCACTGCATCCAGTGGCTGGGGTTGAAGCATTGGCTGGGAATCGAACCCAGGCCTTCCGTATGATAGGCGAGAAACCTACCACTGAGCCACCAATGCCCCACCCAGTTCCCTTCTTAACTGAAATTAAAAAAGCCAATTCAGTTTTTATTCTGATCTGTTCCTTAATCCTCTAACGATATTTGATTTTAAATTAATTTTCTGAAACTTTCAGATCATTAAAGTGGGCTCTTTAAACACACTTTATGTGAACATACAGAATTTGCTTTATTTACCTTCCGGTGAGCATCTGTTCATAATTTGCTCCAATATCACATTTCTTCTTCTCAAAGTCAGGAGAATAATCATTAAAACCTTGTGCTGTTGTAGAGATGTGGGTATGTGTAGTTACCTCGTCTTTCCCTGTGTGATTTGTCTTCATGTCCTTCACCCTGCAGGAGGCAGGCGGCTGTGAGCAGTGCGGAGGTTCGGGTTCAGCCCCGTGTTCTCGTTGCCATGGCAGTAAGCTGTCCATGTTGGCCAACCGCTTCAACGAGTCGATCCGAGAGTTACGCTGCCCCGCCTGCGATCCGCACGGGTTAGAGCCGTGTCACTTCTGCGTCCAGTAAACTTTTACATACTGCACAGTTCTAACAAATAACCAGGACAGATATGATGGATGGAGTGAAGAGATATGGATTTACGAGACGTGATGAGAGTGGAACATAAGAGTAAGAGTCCATTAGCATGCTGTAGAAAACACTGAGGAAGAGAACAGACCTGAATCTGACTTGGTTCAGCGTGTCAGGGATTATTTAATGCAGTATCAGATTAATCTAAACTTTTTTTGGTCATAAAATAAGCATTCGGAATATTCAGTTAAGACTCAAACACCTTGACCTAAAATATTTGCCTTGTTATTCTGCTAGCGTCACCTTTCCCAATGCAATGATTGCTTTATGTACCAGTAATTGGAAAATCAAAATTTTCCAAGATTTTTCTCATGGGATGTGATGGATGTGATCACGTATTTGTCCGATAAATAAAATACAATCTTTTATGTCTGTGTTCTTTTTATATGACCACAGAGATGTTGTGTTTTAAAAGATTCTCGCCTCAGGAGAGTTTTATTGTGAGATCTCACATCTAACAGTGTTTGTGTTTATTCACATCTGTGGAATTTCATTAAACCCTGAGCTTTTTTGTTGTACAGTGGGAATTAGATTCATTCCTCAAGAAGAAGAAGAAGAAGAAGTAGAAGAAGAAAAAGAAGAAGAGCTCCAACCATCCTATCATGCAATAAAAAAGCTGCATTTAGCTGTTGAAAAACAACAACTTTAGCTCTCATGAGTAGATGATGAGTCATCAGTTTCTTCTTCTTCTTCTTCTTCTTCTTCTTCTTCTTTCGGCTTTTCCCTTCAGGGGTTGCCACAGCGAATCATCTCTCTCCACCTATCCCTAACTTCTGCATCCTCAACACTTGCACCCACTAGCTTCATATCCTCATTAATTCCATCCATATACCTCCTCTTTGGCCTTCCTCTTTGCCTCCTGCCTGGCAGCTCCATGTCCAACATTCTCCTACCAATATACTCACTCTCCCTCCTCTGAACATGTCCAAACCATCTTAATCTGGTCTCCCTAACTTTGTCCCCCAAACGTCCAACATGAGCTGTCCCTCTGATGTACTCGTTCCTAATCCTGTCCAATCTTGTCACTCCCAAAGAGAACCTCAACATCTTCAGCTCTGCTACCTCTAGCTCTGACTCCTGTCTCTTCCTCAGTGACACTGTCTCTAAACCATACAGCATGGCCGGTCTCACCACTGTCCTGTACACCTTCCCCTTGATTCTCGCTGATATTTTCCTATCACACAGAACTCCCGACACCTTTCTCCACCCATTCCAACCTGCCTGCACTCGCTTCTTTACCTCTTTCCCACACTCTCCATTACTCTGGACTGTTGACCCCAAGTACTTAAACTCCTGTACCTTCTTCACCTCTTCACCCTGTAACCTTACTGTTCCACTTCCCTCCCTTTCATTCACACACATGTACTCAGTCTTACTACGACTGACTTTCATTCCTCTTCTCTCCAGCGCAAACCTCCACCTCTCCAGGTTTTCCTCCACCTGCTCCCTGCTCTCACTACAGATCACAATGTCATCTGCAAACATCATTGTCCAAGGAGACTCCTGTCTGACCTCCTCTGACAACTGGTCCATCACTATAGCAAACAGGAAGGGGCTCAGAGCCGATCCCTGATGCAGTCCCACCTCCACTTTGAACTCCTCTGTCTGACCTACAGCACACCTCACCACTGTCCTGCTCCTCTCATACATGTCCTGCACCACTCTGACATACTTCTCTGCTACTCCTGACTTCCTCATACAGTACCACAGCTCTTCTCTTGGCACCCTGTCATACGCTTTCTCCAAGTCTACAAACACACAGTGCAACTCCCTCTGACCATCCCTATACTTCTCCATCAAAATTCTCAGAGCAAAAATTGCATCTGTTGTGCTCTTTCTGGGCATGAAGCCATACTGCTGCTCACAAATTTCCACTACCTTCCTTAACCTAGCTTCCACTACTCTTTCCCATAGCTTCATTGTATGGCTCATCAACTTTATCCCCCTACAGTTACTGCAACTCTGCACGTCACCCTTATTCTTAAAGATCGGCACTAACACACTTCTTCTCCATTCCTCAGGCATCCTCTCACTCTCTAAAACCCTGTTGAACAAACTAGTTAAAAATTCCACTGCTGCCTCTCCCAGACACTTCCAGACCTCCACCGGGATGTCGTCAGGACCAACTGCCTTCCCACTTTTCATCCTCTTCAAAGCCTTCCTGACTTCATCCTTTCTAATCTTTTCTACTTTCTGTTCCACAGAGTTCACCCCTTCTACTCTTTTTCCCCTCTCATTTTCCTCATTCATCAGCTCCTCAAAGTACTCCTTCCATCTCCTCTGTACACTCTCCTCACTTGTGAGCACCCTTCCATCTCTATCCTTAATAACTCTAACTTGCTGTACATCCTTCCCATCTCGATCCCTCTGCCTAGCTAACCTGTACAAGTCCTTCTCTCCTTCTCTAGTGTCTAACCTAGTGTACAACTCGTCATATGCCTTCTGCTTGGCCTTAGACACCTCCCTCTTCACTCTGCGCTGTATTCCTGTCTATTCTCTTCAGTCCTGTCCATGTCCCACTTCTTCTTGGCTAACCTCTTCCTCTGGATACTATGCTGAACTTCCTCATTCCACCACCAAGTCTCCTTATCTTCTTTCCTCTTTCCAGATGACATACCCAGCACCTTTCTCCCTGTCTCCCTGATCACTTCTGCTGTAGTTTCCCAGTCATCTGGCAGCACTACCTGACCACCCAGAGCCTGCCTCAACTTCTGTCTAAATTCCTCACAACATTCCTCCTTTTTCAGCTTCCACCACTTGGTTTTCTTCTCTATCCCTATCTTTGACCTCTTCTTCTTACAGACCATCGAAGTCATCCTACACACCACCATCCTATGCTCTCTGGCTACACTCTCTCCCACTAACACTTTACAGTCACTAATCTCTTTCAGATTGCCTCTTCTACATAGGATGTAGTCTACCTGTGTTCTCCTACCGCCACTCTTGTAAGTCACTCTATGCTCCTCCCTCTTCTGAAAATAAGTGTTAACCACACCCATGTCCATCCTCTTAGCAAAGTGCACTACCATCTGTACTTCTAGGTTCCTTTCCTTAACTCCAAACTTGCCCATCACCTCCTCATCACCTGCGTTCCCCTCACCAACATGTCCATTAAAATCCGCTCCTATCACCACTCTCTCACCCGTGGGAATACTCTCCATCACCTCATCTAATTCACTCCAGAATCTCTCTTTCTCCTCTAACTCACAACCTACCTGTGGGGCATAACCACTAACAACATTCAACATCACCCCTTCAATCTCTAACTTCAGACTCATCACCCTGTCTGACACTCTCTTCACCTCCAGAACATTCCTCACAAACTCCTCCTTCAGGACCACACCTACCCCATTTCTCTTACTATCCACACCATAATAAAACAGCTTGAATCCTGCTCCTATACTACGAGCCTTGCTACCCTTCCACCTGGTCTCCTGTACACACAGTATATCCACCTTCCTTCTCTCCATCACATCAGCCAGCTCTCTACCTTTCCCTGTCATAGTACCAACATTCAGAGTTACCTTTCCTCTTCTCTCTCTGTCTGCGCACTCTCCTCCCTCCTCTACTTCTTCGACCAAGTCAAAGTATTATGAGTCATCAGTTTATATTCCTTTATTCCAGCAGATCCGGTTTCATTAAACATGAAACCTGACCAACCTGTTCACCTGAGGCACAGATCCACTGCTCAGTTTTTTCTTATTTATTTTAATCGCCCATTTAAATTCATTACTTCTGGTTGTGTGTCATCATTGATGTTAGATCTGTGTGTAGACGTTTCAGCATCTATTTCAATGTTCAGATCTTTCCTTTCGTCTGTCCATTAGAAGCTTTCTTCTTCTTCTTCTTCTTCTTTTTCTTCTTCTTCTTCTTCTTCTTCTTCTTCTTCTTCTTCTTCTTCTTCTTCATCAAATAATCTCTCAACACATCTTTCTGTGTTGCTTCTCCTGTAGTTTCTCCTCAAAAATTCATCATTTTCCAAACTGTAATTCTCAAAATAATCAAACATTTACAAAAAAACTTGAAGAGGAGAGGAAAAGAGGAAGAGGAACTACTTAAGGAGGAAATGGTTTGTATCACTGACTTTAACAAAAACAGATCTAAAACAGTTTCATATCATTACCATCCTGCAGTAAAGACTGTGTGCTGAATATCCCAAAAAAGCTGACCTCCTTCAGCTGTTTCTGAAACTTCAACCTAACAAACCTTTTAAAATAATGACCCTGGCACTCTTTATGATATTTATATATGTTTTATGTTTTGCTGTAAATCAGGACTCTTTTTATTTATTTACAACAAATCTGATCTGATAATCTGTGTGTAAGTTTTTAACTCCTGTATCCACACTTATATATTTTATTTAATATCAGATTATAAAAGAATTAGAGGTTATTTATAGTTGTTAGATGATAGATTTGCAGAATGGTGTGTATTCAGCTGAGGATTTTTCACCTGTTGAGCAATTTTACAAACTCTGTTTATATACATAGCTTTATATTTAGCATCGAACCAAAGCTGTAGCTGTTTTAGTTCATTTGGTTAGTTGTTAAACTGCACAACCTGCTATAGAGGTTTTTTTTTTATTTTTATTATTATTATTTAATTAATTCAAATATTTAATTTCATATTTCACTTTGTCTATCTTGCTATTTTCCTTTGGAAAAAAACCTTAAGAAGGAAAAGGTTTAAATCTTAAACTTTGATGGGTTTTATGACATCACGGGCGATTTAATTAAGACAGATTTTTTAGAAAGACAGAAACTGTTGCTGGAGCTAAAAATCAACCCTTATCTAAAAAAAATAAATAAAATTGTAATAGTTCTGTGACAAAAAAAATAGTAAAAGTCGTTAAGAATAAATAAACGTCCACAAAGCAACATGGACAATTGCAGAAGAAGAAAAAAGGCAAAGAAGCTGCAGAGAAAATAAGGGATGAATGTGTGAATGCACATTGTGAGAATTTGTTCTTTACCATCAGGTTTATTCACATGCTTTATTTTCTTATTTTTCATTAGCTGAGCCATATTAGGGCGTGGCCTGGCCCACATGGTTGGTGAGAATTGAAAAGTTTTTGAAGGGAAAAAACAACAGTGAGAGGAACGACATGAGGTGGGTATGTGGTAGCTTAGTGGTTAAGGTATTGGACTACTGATCGGAAGGTTGTGTGTTCGAGTCCCAGGCCCACCAAACCCCAACTACTCGGCCCCTGAGCAAGGCCCTTAACCTCCCCCCCCCCCAAAAAAAATGCTCAGTTGTATAAAGAATGTAATGAAAAATGTAAGTCGCTCTGGATAAGGGCGTCTGCTAAATGCCGTAAATGTAAATGAGGCAGCAAATAGCTCAGGTACACTTCATGTCATCAAGTAGCTTAAAAAAAAGAAATTAGAAGATAAAAACAAGTGGATCACTGAATCTACAGGAACTGAAAGAGAAGATTTTTGCAAGATTGGTGAGACGATTCCTTTTTGCTCATGTTTATTATGTTTTCATTTTTTCAGTTTTTTTCACTGCAAGAAAAATTGTTTTTAAGTTACTTGCTATGGATTTTGGTTTTGAGAACTGCATTTTTGTCTGAAGCATTTACACAATATAAAACTGGATGGATGATGAAGTAAGATATAGCTTATACAAAAACAATCCTCGGGAATACAATGAGCTATGCTGCGTTTATGCATTTCTAATTCAAGCACATTACAGATGTGAACTAAATTATTCCTTTTCCTGTCACTTCCTCTTAATCAGCGTTTGTTTTCTGCTATGTCTTGACTAATTACCAACAGTTAATCCTTGTAATCAAAATAGTCCTTAATAACAAATAAATCTGTGTCGTTGTCTTCAATTAAAGTATGTAGATTAGCATTAACATATCCAACGTGTAATTCGAGACGTCTTCGTGTCTGATAGCAGGAGATAATTAGACGCTGCTCTCAGGCAGCATCGAGACACAAAAATCACAAGAACGATTAGTGATGTAAGGACGAGCAGGACACAAATCATCCATCCGACACGTATTATGACTGACTGCTGGAGACTAAAATCACACACACACACACACACACACACACACACACACACACACACACACACACACACACACACACACACAGTGTGTCTTTAGTAAACAGATAAATTTAATTTCTAAATGAAATTCCCAAACACTTCACTAGGCTTATTAGACTTCACTATGTTTTGAAAATAAAATCAGACTTGTGACATGATTTATAGCATTAATTATTTAATTAATTAATCCCACTTGCCATGTTTGTGTAAAAAGAAAACCTACCCATTATATCTTGTTTTCATATCATATGATATTTGTTTAGCTTCATGTGGATTTCATCTGTTACAGTAAACACACAGCTCATTTTTATACTTTATCATTTTTATACTATATTACAGACAAGTTTCATCAAGGCTAAAGTGAAAATGATGATGAAAATGATAAAAACGATTCTATTTAATTGCATATGTGTATGATGTGCAGAGGAGGTGTAGGAAGGTGATGGTTGAAGATTGTGGATAAAACAAATGATCAGCTTTTAGAACTGAAGATTAGAAACTCTCTAGTTCGAGGTCAGAGTTGATGGAACCAGGACATAATATAATAATATAAGATTTTTGGAGATGAAGAGACTCACTGCTGTCCAACTGGACCATGAATCTGTTGTGTTTCAGAGCTGAAAGTGAGAGAAATTCTGCCTCTCCTGGATTTCTGCAGGTGTTCTGTCTTTTCTGAATCTTTGCTGATTGCTGCACAGCTTCATGCTGATCTGGAAATCAAGCTGAAGCTGAACGTGTGTGAGACTGTAAAGTGAATCTCAGACATCTATGCAAATGATAACATTTTAAATCTAGCCAAGATGATCCAGTGTTTCTCTTTATAAGAACAAGCTGAATATAAGATTTCATTTCAGGTATATTTTACTGTTTTTAAGATTTACATTTTCTTATTCTATTTGCAAATCTTTTTGCTTCTTTCTAGATATTAATGATTAAAATGAGCAAAATAATCAGCTAATAGAACAAGAAAATTGAAAGCTTCAAAATCATAAAATTTGTTTGGTAATAGGAATAAAAATCTATTTGGTTTGTTGTAATGTTTTAATCGGAAATAATACACAATTGTTACTCAATTCAAGAAATATTAACTTGCTAAGATATCAGTTTTTGCAGTTTAGTGCTCAAAGTAGTGATCTGTGTATGTATTTAAAGCAGAAGTGGCCGTGACCCAGAGAGAAAGGTACTTTTATATGAACCCTCATAAATATTCCCTGGAAATACTGAAAATAAAATAAAATAAAATAAAATAAAATAAAATAAAATAAAATAAAATAAAAAATAAATAAATAAATAAATAAATAAATAAATAAATAAATAAATAAATAAATAAATAAATAAATAAATAAATAAAATAAAATAAAATAAAATAAAATAAAATAAAATAAAATAAACAGTGCTGCTGGGGGAAAAACCCCATTCAGTTTCCATTCACATATTTGAAGAACAAATAGAAATTTGAAGAATGTTATTTCTAATTTTATTCAGCTCTTCCAAACACTGGAAGTTTCTGGAAAGCTTTCTATTTATTGTGTGACCGATAGATCCATCTTTAAAAACAGCAAGCTCTTCACTAAATGCTGTTTATTAATAATAGAAAACTAATAATAATTAATAATACTAACTGAACAGATTTACTTCAGTTTTTGGGTTTGTTACATTCCAGACAGAGATATCAAGTTCAAATATCAGAATCTGGACACGGTGTTGCTGTGAATTAAAGCGGAGTCCTTCAAACCCCATTTCATTATGAGAGGTTCATTATTTTAAAATGAATTAAATGAATATTATTGCAGAACCTCAGCAGAGACACACAGAGCGTAGGATGTCAGCTTCATAAATTAGAAATGAAGTCTTTTTGTGCCTTTGTTGCATTGCAGCTGTGGTGTGTATTTTGTTTAAACGTGGCAACCCTGCCTTCAAACTCCATGTGAAAGATCTCTAGCCTGTTTTTTTTTTTTCTTCAGACATGTATCTGGTGTTGATGTGAACCTTTCTCACATGAGTTCTTAAAAAACGAATAATGCTCCTGTTATTTATATCTGTTTTTGTATTTAACACTTTATCTGTCTAATCTGAGTATTTAATATAATGATCTGTTTAGCTGAAGTATAGCATCTATATAAAGCAACTTCTCGTCTTCTATTCCAAAATAAATAAATAAAACAAAAGCAGGTGAAGAACAAACTAAGAGATATCTTGGCTCTAAAGCCCGAGAACCCAAATCTAAACAAATTGTGTTCGTCTGCAGGAATAAACAAATAACATCAAACCCCCAGGTGGCCAGAATTTCCCCAGTCAGCTTGCTGCTCCTCAGAAGATTAATTACCTCTCTGGAGAATTGGCCGAAATATAATACCAGGCAGAATTGCTTTGCCAGACAGTGCTATGCTAACTAAGACCAGACTGAAATGAAGTGCATTATTAGGAGTTACACAGGAATCATATCTGCTTCGGGGCAATTCGTTCATTTTCACGTTGGAGAAGTTTACACCTGCTTTCAGTTCACAAACACGTCTGCAACACTGAGCTTTGTGACTCGAGCTGTAAATGTAATGAATAAAAAGCATTTCATTTCGAGCAAATAATCAACAATGAGATGGTGTTAGGCTGTTACCATGCTGGAGTGTGTGTGAAGGGTGTGTATGTGTGTGAGAGGAGTGAGTAAGGGTGTGTGTGAGAGGAGTGAGTGAGGCTGTGTGTGTGAGGGGTATGTGTGTGTATGTGAGGAGGAGAGTGTGTGTGTGTGAGGAGAAGTGTGTGTTACTGCCTGACACATCCTGTTATGCCCTATCATGCCCCTATCTCGCCCCATCTCGCCCCCTCATGCCCCTGGCTATTTCAGTGATGAGATCTGTCTCCAAGGTTTTAGAGGCTGGGTGTAGCTTTGAATGAAAGAAGCGAGCAGATGGTAAGTTGTGATTTTTTAAAACAGGTCGTGATGGAGGCATAAAAGAAGGAGAGAATAAATCAGAGAAATTGTCAGTGATTACAGTGAAGTGCAGCTGAAATGGAGATAAATTGGACTCATTACCTGCTCTTGTTCAGCATGTTCATTCTTCCTGACCCCTATGTCACAGATTTATACATTTCTCCTCTGAGAGGACTGATAAGACTCTGTTCCATGATTTTAGGCAATTTATTTGAGATTGCTTCATTTAAAAAGCTCATAACTGCAGCAGGGTTTTTATTTTTGGTAAGATTTACTTTTGGGAAATTTGTTAGAAAAATTGGGAGATAATTATTTGGTTCCCAGGAGTGTGAAAAATTATTCTTGACAATAATAAGCCCTGTCTAATATATGAAATGGGTGTAGGTCTGTTAATTAAAAAATGGAATTTTAAAAAAAAATTAAAAAAATTAAAAAAATTAAAAAAATGAAGGGGGGCACGGTGGCTTAGTGGTTAGCACGTTTGCCTCACACCTCCAGGGGGGGTTTGATTCCCGCCTCCGCCGTGTGTGTGGAGTTTGCATGTTCTCCCCGTGCCTCGGGGGTTTCCTCCGGGTACTCTGGTTTCCTCCCCCAATCCAAAGACATGCATGGTAGGCTGATTGGCATCTCTAAATTGTCTGTAGATTGCATGAGTGAATGAGTGTGTGTGTGTGTGCCCTGCGATGGGTTGGCACTATGTCCAGGGTGTATCCTGCCTTGATGCCCAATGACGCCTGAGATAGGCACAGGCTCCCTCAATAGTTCGGATAAGCGGTAGACAATGAATGAATAAAAAATGAGATAAGTCTCCAGTGTCAATGCTGAGACCTTAAGTTTTCTGACATCTTCAGGATTGAGGAGTCTTCTTTGTGGTTTCTCTGTAACAATCTTCTTAACCTAAAGAGAGACAAAAGAAAGGCTGATGAGGGAAGGAATGTTTATAGCTGCTATAATGTAAGCGAAAACAGGAACAAACTTATCTCTTGGACGTACCATAACTTTGTAATGTAATTAGAAACAAATAAAAAGTGTGACGTAGTGTTCGTTAATGATTTAAAAACTGTAATTGGCAAAGTGCTGAGGGATAAGAGGAGTAAAACACTGGGGTGTGCTGTTATGTGTAATAAACTTAGTGTCAAACCCTATGAAGTCACCTGGGTGTCATATTACAGCTCAGCCTGCTGTGTCTTATTCCTTACCTATGCAGTTAATGTAAAAAACTGTTTCTGGCTTTACATAAACGCTTCACTCAGCTACTAGGTGTCAGTAAAGTGCGCTTTGTACTGCTGTTTAATAAATTAAAGAGGAAAATTAGTTACCCTGGCTTTAAATGCTTGGATCTGTCTAGTTAGAGTGCACTTTTTGCATGAGAAGACGTTTCTTACACCTCTTACTATTTCGTGCCACACTCTTTCTCAATCTTTGATGTAACACAAGCAGACAAATGAACGTGTAACCTCCAGTGAAAAGCTTCTCATTTAATTTTTAATCATCTTCTCTCCAGTACAGTAATCACGAGCTGCTGTGGCTACTCTCTCTCTCTCTCTCTCTCTCTCTCTCTCTCTCTCTCTCTCTCTCTCTCTCTCTCTCTCTCTCTCTCTCTCTCTCTCTCTCTCTCTCTCTCTCTCTCTCTCTCTCCTCTCCCCTTAAATAATCCTGGCTTGCTGGTATGAATTGGAGCTCAGCCCAGTGGTCTGTTAATTGCCATTTCCTCCATCTCAGGCTTCCTGATGTGTTTTAAAGATAAGTGCCTCCTGTCCTGCACCGTGGCTCTCTGAGTGGACCAGCTGGCTATCAGACTGCAGCATCATGGATGTAAGCGAGGCCATGTGGCTGGTGGGGTGATGAAAGGATTTTGTATGTTTTAGAAACCACAGAGCAAATTATAATGAGTGATGAGCAAATGGAATGGAAGTGATTGTAGATGGTAAATGCTTTTGAAAGGTAAAGAGTCATACAGGAACTCTGGTTAAGGTTTTCGATTATAATGAATTATTTAATTAGACAATGAAGAGATTTCTGCATTAATGGTTTGCCAGACTGCAGGTGGATAAAGACAAAGACGTGATCTTTAAGCGTGTTGCAGTTTGAACACTGTGAACACTCCTCCCTCTACCACACCGTATCTTCTCTCACATCTTCACTCGGAGGATTAGGATTTCTGCACAGACTGAATTCATCAGGACCTGATGGAGAACCGTGAAGTTCTGACTGGTTCTCTGTCTGCAGCCTCCAGAGAGGAAACTGAGCTACACAATACAAAGCACAGAACTCAAAAGTAACACACACATACACTGTACACACAGAAACACATATACTGTTTACACACACACTGTATAAAAACACACACACACACTGCATACCCCCCATACACTGTATAAACACACACACTCTATGAACACACACACACATACTGTATACACCCCATACACTGTATAAACACACACACACACACACACTGTATGAACACACACACACATACTGTATACCCCCATACACTGTATAAATACACACACGCTGTATGAACATACACACACATACTGTATACCCCCCATACACTGTATAAACACACACACACACACACTGTATGAACACACACACACATACTGTATACCCCCATACACTGTATAAATACACACACGCTGTATGAACACACACACACACACACACACACACTGCATACCCCCCATACACTGTATAAACACACACACTCTATGAACACACACACACATACTGTATACCCCCCATACACTGTATAAACACACACACACACTGTATGAACACACACACACATACTGTATACCCCCATACACTGTATAAATACACACACGCTGTATGAACACACACATACATACTGTATACCCCCCATACACTGTATAAATACACACACGCTGTATGAACACACACATACATACTGTATACCCCCCATACACTGTATAAACACACACACACACTGTATGAACACACACACACATACTGTATAGCCCCATACACTGTATAAATACACACACGCTGTATGAACATACACACACACACACTGCATACCCCCCATACACTGTATAAACACACACACTCTATGAACACACACACACACATACTGTATACCCCCCATACACTGTATAAACACACACACACACACACTGTATGAACACACACACACACATACTGTATACCCCCCATACACTGTATAAACACACACACACACACACACACACACACACACAACACACACACACTGTATGAACACACGCAAACATACTGTATACCCCCCATACACTGTATAAACACACACACACACACACACACACACAAACACACACACTGTAGAAACATGCACACACACTGAATAAACACGTTTCTGTTTTTTTCTGTGAATGTTTTATTTATTTCTTCTTTATTACAGTTGATTGACAGGTCTGCTGTACCTGGAGCTTTATCTTATCGATAATGAAGAACCTGGTGGTGGAGGAAGAGGTTATGAGGTTCTAGGGTTCGATCCTCAGCCTGTGCTTTTGTGCATAATGATTATGGATATATAAAAGATTCTTGTCACACATACGTGGGTGAGATCTGGCCATTGATTTAGATTCTGAAAGGAATTATTGAGAAAAACAAGATAAAGTTAAAGAAGTTATGCTTCATTTGACCTTTCAGCCCTTTACCAATTTTCACATTAGTGTACGGCTCTCTTAGATGTACACTCTCTGTGTAGTTTAATAGAAACACCTGTACACCTGCTCATTACCCATGCAGTTATCTAATCAGCCAATCAGGTGGCAGCAGCAGCACAATGTATAATATCTTGCAGATGCAAGTCAAGAGCTTCAGATCTAACTGATGAGAAACACCTTGTTCCTGAGAGAGATTAGAGGAGAATGAACAGCCCGGTCTGAGCTGACAGGAACAATATAGTAACCTGAATAATAACATAACAACGCATCTCATAAGCCCAGAGGCTTCAGAAGACCATAAAATAAAGTGTATATTGAGTAAAGTGTGTATTTCCTCATCAGGGAAGCTCAATATGGGGGCATGGTAGCATGGTGGTTAGCACGTTTGCCTCACACCTCCAGGGTTGGGTGTTCGATTCCCACATCCGCCATGTGTGTATGTGCAGTTTGCATGTTCTCCCCATGCCGCAGGGGTTTCCTCCCCCGGTCCAAAGACATGCATTGTAGGTTGATTGGCATCTCAAAATTTTCCGTAGTGTGTGAATGAGAGTGTGTGTGTGCCCTGCGATGGGTTGGCACTCCGTCCAGGGTGTATCCTGCCTTGATGCCCAATGACGCCTGAGATGGCACAGGCTCCCCGTGACCCGAGAATAGATCGGATAAGCGGTAGACAATGAATGAATGAAAAGGAAGATTAATAACATGAAGAATAATTGATTCTGGTCAGTAAATGAGTAATAATAAGTATTAAAATATCCACAGCGGAGAGCTCTATATTAGATTAGAGTTCATTAACCTCTGATTCTCTCCATGTTCTGCGCATGATCCATGATGATTTTCAATGTAATTGTTATGTAATAATAATAATTAGGTAATCATTATTTAGATGATATAAAATTGCCATAGAAACCGTAAGTGTGAGTAATCCACAGCTGCCATGTGATGCGTTATCAGTTCTGCATTTAGCATCTGAAATTATTCATCCATGATCCTGACTCCATCTTCATTAGCCGAACCAGACAAGCAGAAGAGCAACCATACAGCCATCAGCTGGACAGATCGGACTCTCACCAGCAGTCCCTGACCTCTGAGGACTGTTTTCTATCTCTACAGTCTGAGCAGAGGAGAAGAGATTAGATAAGAGTGTTTGAGAAATGCTCACAGCCCTTCAGGATGCCAGACGATCAGCCTCGTGGGAAAGCCAGCCTTCTTTTTCCTCTTCCTCTCCAGCTCCTAGGCTTCAGCTTTAACAGTTCAGTACAAACAGAGCAGGGCTTTTCTTTCATCCACCTCCCTGTTACACTACATGCTCCAGTCCAATTCAGTCTAATCCATAAAATTTCAGAATATTAGCATGGAGAGTAGGGAGAACATTTACACGTCATATCGCAGAAACCAAAAAAATCTAGCCATGGGGGTCACAGTCCAGTGACTTCTGTGCCGGTCCCTAGCCCGGATAAATAGAGAGGGTTGCGTCAGGAAGGGTATCCGGCGTAAAACATTGCCAAATTTAACCATGCGAATCGTCAGTACGGATTTCATACCGGATCAGTCGAGGACCGGGTTAACAACGACCGCCATCGGCGCCGTTGACCTACAGGGCACTGGTGGAAATTGGGCTACTGTTGTTCGAAGAAGTAGAGGAGGGAGGAGAGTGCACAGACAGAGAGAGAAGAGGAAAGGTAAGAGTGTAGGACTGAGAATAGGAACTCTGAATGTTGGTACTATGACAGGGAAAGGTAGAGAGCTGGCTGATATGATGGAGAGAAGGAAGGTGGATATACTGTGTGTACAGGAGACCAGGTGGAAGGGTAGCAAGGCTCGTAGTATAGGAGCAGGATTCAAGCTGTTTTATTATGGTGTGGATAGTAAGAGAAATGGGGTAGGTGTGGTCCTGAAGGAGGAGATTGTGAGGAATGTCCTGGAGGTGAAGAGAGTGTCAGACAGGATGATGAGTCTGAAGTTAGAGATTGAAGGGGTGATGTTGAATGTTGTTAGTGGTTATGCCCCACAGGTAGGTTGTGAGTTAGAGGAGAAAGAGAGATTCTGGAGTGAATTAGATGAGGTGATGGAGAGTATTCCCACGGGTGAGAGAGTGGTGATAGGAGCAGATTTTAATGGACATGTTGGTGAGGGGAACACAGGTGATGAGGAGGTGATGGGCAAGTTTGGAGTTAAGGAAAGGAACCTTGAAGGACAGATGGTAGTGGACTTTGCTAAGAGGATGGACATGGCTGTGGTTAACACTTATTTTCAGAAGAGGGAGGAGCATAGAGTGACTTACAAGAGTGGAGGTAGGAGAACACAGGTAGACTACATCCTATGTAGAAGAGGCAATCTGAAAGAGATTAGTGACTGTAAAGTGGTAGTGGGAGAGACTGTAGCCAGACAGCATAGGATGGTGGTGTGTAGGATGACTTTGTTGGTCTGTAAGAAGAAGAGGTCAAAGATAGAGATAGAGAAGAAAACCAAGTGGTGGAAGCTGAAAAAGGAGGAATGTTGTGAGGAATTTAGACAGAAGTTGAGGCAGGCTCTGGGTGGTCAGGTAGTGCTGCCAGATGACTGGGAAACTACAGCAGAAGTGATCAGGGAGACAGGGAGTAAGGTGCTGGGTGTGTCATCTGGAAGGAGGAAAGAAGATAAGGAGACTTGGTGGTGAAATGAGGAAGTTCAGGATAGTATCCAGAGGAAGAGGTTAGCCAAGAAGAAGTGGGACATGGACAGGACTGAAGAGAACAGACAGGAATACAAGGAGTTACAGTGCAGAGTGAAGAGGGAGGTGTCTAAGGCCAAGCAGAAGGCATATGACGAGTTGTACACTAGGTTAGACACTAGAAGAGAGAAGGACTTGTACAGGTTAGCTAAGCAGAGGGATCGAGATGGGAAGGATGTGCAGCAAGTTAGGGTTATTAAGGATAGAAATGGAAGTGTGCTCACAAGTGAGGAGAGTGTACAGAGGAGATGGGGTACTTTGAGGAGCTGATGAATGAGGAAAATGAGAGGGAAAAAGAGTAGAAGGGGTGAACTCTGTGGAACAGAAAGTAGATAAGGTTAGAAAGGATGAAGTCAGGAAGGCTTTGAAGAGGATGAAAAGTGGGAAGGCAGTTGGTCCTGATGACATCCCGGTGGAGGTCTGGAAGTGTTTGGGAGAGGCAGCAGTGGAATTTTTAGCTAGTTTGTTCAACAGGGTTTTAGAGAGTGAGAGGATGCCTGAGGAATGGAGAAGAATTGTGTTAGTGCCGATCTTTAAGAATAAGGGTGACGTGCAGAGTTGCAGTAACTATAGGGGGATAAAGTTGATGAGCCATACAATGAAGGTATTGGAAAGAGTAGTGGAAGCTAGGTTAAGGAAGGTTGTGGAAATTTGTGAGCAGCAGTATGGCTTCATGCCCAGAAAGAGCACAACAGATGCAATTTTTGCTCTGAGAATTTTGATGGAGAAGTATAGGGATGGTCAGAGGGAGTTGCACTGTGTGTTTGTAGACTTGGAGAAAGCGTATGACAGGGTGCCAAGAGAAGAGCTGTGGTACTGTATGAGGAAGGAGTAGCAGAGAAGTATGTCAGAGTGGTGCGGGACATGTATGAGAGGAGCAGGACAGTGGTGAGGTGTGCTGTAGGTCAGACAGAGGAGTTCAAAGTGGAGGTGGGACTGCATCAGGGATCGGCTCTGAGCCCCTTCCTGTTTGCTATGGTGATGGACCAATTGTCACAGGAGGTCAGACAGGAGTCTCCTTGGACAATGATGTTTGCAGATGATATTGTGATCTGTAGTGAGAGCAGGGAGCAGGTGGAGGAAAGCCTAGAGAGGTGGAGGTTTGCGCTGGAGAGAAGAGGAATGAAAGTCAGTCGTAGTAAGACTGAGTACATGTGTGTGAATGAAAGGGAGGGATGTGGAACAGTAAGGTTACAGGGTGAAGAGGTGAAGAAGGTACAGGAGTTTAAGTACTTGGGGTCAACAGTCCAGAGTAATGGAGAGTGTGGGAAAGAGGTAAAGAAGTGAGTGCAGGCAGGTTGGAATGGGTGGAGAAAGGTGTCAGGAGTTCTGTGTGATAGGAAAATATCAGCGAGAATCAAGGGGAAGGTGTACAGGACAGTAGTGAGACCGGCCATGGTGTATGGTTTAGAGACAGTGTCACTGAGGAAGAGACAGGAGTCAGAGCTAGAGGTAGCAGAGCTGAAGATGTTGAGGTTCTCTTTGGGAGTGACAAGATTGGACAGGATTAGGAACGAGTACATCAGAGGGACAGCTCATGTTGGACGTTTGGGGGACAAAGTTAGGGAGACCAGATTAAGATGGTTTGGACATGTTCAGAGGAGGGAGAGTGAGTATATTGGTAGGAGAATGTTGGACATGGAGCTGCCAGGCAGGAGGCAAAGAGGAAGGCCAAAGATGAGGTATATGGATGGAATTAATGAGGATATGAAGCTAGTGGGTGCAAGTGTTGAGGATGCAGAAGATAGGGATAGGTGGAGAGAGATGATTCGCTGTGGCGACCCCTGAAGGGAAAAGCCGAAAGAAGAAGAAGAAGATCGCAGAAACCAAAAATGATGTGTGAACAGAAGTGTTTGTGTTGGTCTGTAATGTGGTTTGCATACAATCCTTTTTTTAATCATGAAAATATAGATTTCAAATATGTATATGTTTGTATTTATGCGTTATATATGCGTTAGCTACCATGCTAAGCTAGTTAACAAAAAGCAGACATGGTTGACTGTTTAAGCTTTATTATAATATAGAAGTCGAGTGATCTGGTTGCAGCATTTATTTATTTTTTATTTAGGGGAAAAAATGACACCGTTCAGTATGGATTTCTTCTTCAGTGTGCACACAGAAATTGATATATAGTATGATAAACTGTTTGTTTTGGTTGTGAAACTGTGGACAGGACAGCTTTTGGAGTTTATATTAAAGATCTTGGGCATTTTTACTCATGAAACAAATGGGAGAAATCATCATAATCATATTTATTATTTTATTAATTGTGTGGTTTTGGGTTCAGTGTGTTGATCTTGTAAATACTTAATAAGTGAAAAATGTTATCAGGTCATAGTTGTGAGGATGTGCTGAACAATAGATACCAGTCACATGAATTTAATAAAAAAACAAAATAGCTGCAGCGCCCCAAAGGCTTAATGATGTAATATATACAGTTCTGTGGGCTAAAGAGTTTAAAGTGTGCAGGAGGAACTGCAGGAGTCTGAGACCTTCTTCCAGATAATGTCTCCAGAATGGTGAGGATTCTGCACTGTGATGCGTTTTCACATTAAAATAAGGAAAAAACCATATGGAAAAAAACATATTTCTTTTAGGCCTAATTATGAACAGTTGAGGAGCTCTCCCTGTCACACAATTATCTCTGTGATAAAAGCTTTAACTGATTTCTTTATTTTGTACATGATGTTTATTCTTGTGTTTGATGACACATTTTGGATTGACATTAACTATGTGTTCATGTTGGTAATGATGAAGTAACCTTAAGAGGAACCAGAATGAAAAGGGAAGCTATCATCATCTGGGTGGCACAAGAGAGTGGGATTATAAATCATTATAAACACCAGAGAGTGGGATTATAAATCATTATAAACACCAGAGAGTGGGATTATAAATCATTATAAACACCAGAGAGTGGGATTATAAATCATTATAAACACCAGAGAGTGGGATTATAAACCATTATAAACACCAGAAAGTGGGATTATAAATCATTATAATCACAGGGAGTGGGATTATAAATCATTATAAACACCAGAGAGTGGGATTATAAACCATTATAAACACCAGAGAGTGGGATTCTAAATCATTATAAACACCAGAGACTGGGATTCTAAATCATTATAAACACCAGAGAGTGGGATTATAAATCATTAGAAACACTAGAGACTGGGTTTATAAATCATTATAAACACCAGAGACTGGGATTATAAACCATAATAAACACCAGAGAGTGGGATTATAAACCATTATAAACACCAGAGAGTGGGATTATAAACCATTATAAACACCAGAGAGTGGGATTGTAAATCATTATAAACAGTGAGAGTGGGATTATAAATCATTATAAACACAGAGCGTGGGATTATAAATCATTATAAACACCAGAGAGTGGGATTCTAAATCATTATAAACACCAGAGCCTGGGATTCTAAATCATTATAAACACCAGAGAGTGGGATTATAAATCATTAGAAACACTAGAGACTGGGTTTATAAACCATTATAAACACCAGAGAGTGGGATTCTAAATCATTATAAACACCAGAGACTGGGATTCTAAATCATTATAAACACCAGAGAGTGGGATTATAAATCATTAGAAACACTAGAGACTGGGTTTATAAATCATTATAAACACCAGAGACTGGGATTATAAACCATAATAAACACCAGAGAGTGGGATTATAAACCATTATAAACACCAGAGAGTGGGATTATAAACCATTATAAACACCAGAGAGTGGGATTGTAAATCATTATAAACAGTGAGAGTGGGATTATAAATCATTATAAACACAGAGCGTGGGATTATAAATCATTATAAACACCAGAGAGTGGGATTATAAATCATTATAAACACCAGAGAGTGGGATTATAAACCATTATAAACACCAGAGAGTGGGATTATAAATCATTGTAATCACAGGGAGTGGGATTATAAATCATTATAAACACCAGAGAGTGGGATTATAAATCATTATAAACACCAGAGAGTGGGATTATAAATCATTATAAACACCAGAGACTGGGATTCTAAATCATTATAAACACCAGAGAGTGGGATTATAAATCATTAGAAACACTAGAGACTGGGTTTATAAATCATTATAAACACCAGAGACTGGGATTATAAACCATAATAAACACCAGAGAGTGGGATTATAAACCATTATAAACACCAGAGAGTGGGATTATAAACCATTATAAACACCAGAGAGTGGGATTGTAAATCATTATAAACAGTGAGAGTGGGATTATAAATCATTATAAACACAGAGCGTGGGATTATAAATCATTATAAACACCAGAGAGTGGGATTATAATCATTGTAATCACAGGGGTGGGATTATAAATCATTATAACACCAGAGAGTGGGATTATAAATCATTATAAACACCAGAGAGTGGGATTCTAAATCATTATAAACACCAGAGCCTGGGATTCTAAATCATTATAAACACCAGAGAGTGGGATTATAAATCATTAGAAACACTAGAGACTGGGTTTATAAATCATTATAAACACCAGAGACTGGGATTACAAACCATAATAAACACCAGAGAGTGGGATTATAAATCATTATAAACACCAGAGAGTGGGATTATAAATCATTATAAACAGCAGAGACTGGAATTGTAAATCATTATAAACACCAGAGAGTGGGATTATAAATCATTATAAACACTAGAGAGTGGGATTCTAGAATAATTATGAACACCAGAGACTGGGATTATAAACCATTATAAACACCAGAGAGTGGGATTGTAAATCATTATAAACACTGAGAGTGGGATTATAAATCATTATAAACACCAAAGAGTTGGATTATAGATCATTATAAACACCAGAGACTGGGATTATAAATCATTATAAAAACCAGAGAGTGGGATTACAAATCAATATATACACCAGAGCGTGGAATTATGAATCATTATAAACACCAGAGAGTGGGATTATAAACCATTATAAACACTAGAGACTGGGTTTATAAATCATTATAAACACCAGAGACTGGGATTATAAACCATAATAAACACCAGAGAGTGGGATTATAAACCATTATAAACACCAGAGAGTGGGATTATAAACCATTATAAACACCAGAGAGTGGGATTGTAAATCATTATAAACAGTGAGAGTGGGATTATAAATCATTATAAACACAGAGCGTGGGATTATAAATCATTATAAACACCAGAGAGTGGGATTCTAAATCATTATAAACACCAGAGTCCTGGGATTCTAAATCATTATAAACACCAGAGAGTGGGATTATAAATCATTAGAAACACTAGAGACTGGGTTTATAAATCATTATAAACACCAGAGACTGGGATTACAAACCATAATAAACACCAGAGAGTGGGATTATAAATCATTATAAACACCAGAGAGTGGGATTATAAATCATTATAAACACCAGAGACTGGGATTGTAAATCATTATAAACACCAGAGAGTGGGATTATAAATCATTATAAACACTAGAGAGTGGGATTCTAGAATAATTATGAACACCAGAGACTGGGATTATAAACCATTATAAACACCAGAGAGTGGGATTGTAAATCATTATAAACACTGAGAGTGGGATTATAAATCATTATAAACACCAAAGAGTTGGATTATAGATCATTATAAACACCAGAGACTGGGATTATAAATCATTATAAAAACCAGAGAGTGGGATTACAAATCAATATATACACCAGAGAGTGGAATTATGAATCATTATAAACACCAGAGAGTGGGATTATAAACCATTATAAACACCAGAGAGTGGGATTGTAAATCATTATAAACACTGAGAGTGGGATTATAAATCATTATAAACACCAGAGACTGGGATTATAAATCATTATAAACACCAGAGACTGGGATTCTAAATCATTATAAACACCAGAGAGTGGGATTATAAATCATTATAAACACCAGAGAGTGGGATTCTAAATCATTAGAAACACCAGAGAGTGGGATTCTAAATCATTATAAACACCAGAGAGTGGGATTATAAATCATTAGAAACACTAGAGACTGGGTTTATAAATCATTATAAACACCAGAGACTGGGATTATAAACCATAATAAACACCAGAGAGTGGGATTATAAACCATTATAAACACCAGAGAGTGGGATTATAAACCATTATAAACACCAGAGAGTGGGATTGTAAATCATTATAAACAGTGAGAGTGGGATTATAAATCATTATAAACACAGAGCGTGGGATTATAAATCATTATAAACACCAGAGAGTGGGATTCTAAATCATTATAAACACCAGAGACTGGGGTTCTAAATCATTATAAACACCAGAGAGTGGGATTATAAATCATTAGAAACACTAGAGACTGGGTTTATGAATCATTATAAACACCAGAGACTGGGATTACAAACCATAATAAACACCAGAGAGTGGGATTATAAACCATTATAAACACCAGAGAGTGGGATTATAAACCATTATAAACACAGAGAGTGGGATTATAAATCATTATAAACACCAGAGAGTGGGATTATAAATCATTATAAACACCAGAGACTGGAATTGTAAATCATTATAAACACCAGAGAGTGGGATTATAAATCATTATAAACACTAGAGAGTGGGATTCTAGAATAATTATGAACACCAGAGACTGGGATTATAAACCATTATAAACACCAGAGAGTGGGATTGTAAATCATTATAAACACTGAGAGTGGGATTATAAATCATTATAAACACCAAAGAGTTGGATTATAGATCATTATAAACACCAGAGACTGGGATTATAAATCATTATAAACACCAGAGAGTGGGATTACAAATCAATATATACACCAGAGAGTGGAATTATGAATCATTATAAACACCAGAGAGTGGGATTATAAACCATTATAAACACCAGAGAGTGGGATTGTAAATCATTATAAACACTGAGAGTGGGATTATAAATCATTATAAACACCAGAGACTGGGATTATAAATCATTATAAACACCAGAGACTGGGATTATAAATCATTATAAACACCAGAGAGTGGGATTACAAATCAATATATACACCAGAGAGTGGGATTATGAATCATTATAAACACCAGAGAGTGGGATTATAAACCATTATAAACACCAGAGAGTGGGATTGTAAATCATTATAAACACTGAGAGTGGGATTATAAATCATTATAAACACCAGAGACTGGGATTATAAATCATTATAAACACCAGAGAGTGGGATTATAAACCATTATAAACACCAGAGAGTGGGATTATAAACCATTATAAACACCAGAGAGTGGGATTGTAAATCATTATAAACAGTGAGACTGGGATTATAAATCATTATAAACACAGACAGAGCCAGATTACTGTATACAGTCCAGAGTCATCTCCATGCTCTCTAAGTGGTTCTACCCATAGCAATCCCATGTATCCAGGATCCATTAGGAACATCAGCAGCAGCAGCAGTGAGAGACTTAAAGTGATGAGACTCCAAGCAGAAGAAGAGCATTGTGATGGATCAGGCAGATCGGAGAGCATAAGTGGTCACTGGGCTTACTGGAAGCTCAGGAAACATCAAGAGCAGGAATGAGAGAGAGAATAAAAGAGAGAGAATTTATCTTCTGATGTGACATTTCCAAGAACAAGCTATTGGGCTGTGTAGATTTTAGCCTACTCTATGAACACACTTTCCAACTGGACCAGAGCAAATGGATACTGAACATCTCCAGCTTAACGAAAAATAATGACCTAAGCCTCACGCTTTGCCACTCGGGGTCTTTAGGTTGTTAAAGTTCTCCCCTGCTCTCACAACACTGAATAAACTGCTGCCCCAGTTAAAGAGTGCTGAATGAATCCGTCTACCTCCGAGGTCCTTTTACCACAATACTGAATTAATCTTGTGACATGAAATCTAACACTGGAAACCAAAACGCAATTATTTGTTCCCCTGCTGTGGAGTCGGGATGCCAGTTGACTTAAGTGGAGATTTATTTGGCTTTATTCAGCTGCTGGAACGACAGAACCTCTTCATTTCTCTTCATGTGTTAAGTGGCTGTTAGACACCTCAGACGGACAGGACTGCAGATTTAACATGACAATAAACTCGCAAGATGTCGGAATACTAAACAGCAAATGGGTTTTGTACGTTTGGGCTGTCGGCTCTATGAAGTTTGTGGGTTTTTTGAAATGCTAATGTGGGAAAATGCCTTTAAGGCTACACTTAATATTTTTCTAAACGTTTTCGTAGATATTGAGTGACAGATGGTGGGTTACGTGTAAAATACTTTTGCCAGCATCAGTTATTTTAAAATGGACCTGCTGTACGTTAGAACCTTGTATTACCATCAAACATCGCTGCTTGCCAAGTTCCCTGACAGATGCGTGACAATCTGAGATAACGTTTATTATGATTCTTAATTGGTGCCAAAGTGAAAAATGTTTCAACATTCGACTGAGTTTCTGTTTCCTTTTAATGATATGCTGTGTGTGTGTGTGTGTGTGTGTGTGTGTGTGTGTGTGTGTGTGTATGTGTGTGTGCTTGTTTTTTCCATGACAGCTTCAAAGACACATTACCACCTTAGCGATGTAGTAATATACCTAGCTAGAGCTCTATGTGTGGTAGATTAACTTGCTAACTAGTTGAAATTGTGTTCAAGTGAATTCAGCAGTTTCCGATACAGCAGGTGTGTTTACTGTCTCAGCGCAATACAAACAGAGCTGATCGAAGCTAATGGACGCTAATTAGCGCTTGTTACAGTTCACATGTTCAACCACTAGGTGCAAAAACATAACGCTAATAATGATATGGATCTATACGGTGCCATGAGCACGCTACACCACGACCCAGAAAAGCTAGCAAATCAGTAGAGCTAACTGACTCCTAACTTCTGGCTCAATTATTTTTATTATTATTGCATACTAAAAACACATCTGCAGAATGACACCATTATACCAATATAATTTCAAATATTGCTGCTGCTGGAATTCTGGAGCTGATGTGAGCTGCATCACATGATGTCTACAGCCGGAGGCTTGGAGCTCACATATGGCCGAGCTGGGAAGTGTTATTAGCATGGTCTATACACAGAAAACATGCAATGACTTCGGCTTGGAGAGAAAACGCTGGCTGAGAAAAGCTTTTTTTTTTTTTTTTTTTATTCACTTCTCCCCAAAACTGTCATGATATTCAGACATCAGCCGTCTCTGGGGATTTATGTAACAGACACATACGATGCTTTGCCTATCTGCATGGTTTGGAAACGGAGCTTCTCCAATCTTCCCATTCCGGTTCCTCCGTAAGGAGAAGCTGCATAGTATCCTTCATCCTGCTAAAAATAATAATAAAAAACTGCATGCTGTTGTTCTTATCGCTTTAATACTGAGAGCAGCATGCTCACTCTCAGAGAGATGGTGTGAGATTGAGATCTCCAAAGAGCAATCACGTTGATTGCTGAGTCCAACTCCTGCTCCGATCTCGTCTCAGAGATCCGATCTGAAAACGCATCAAAATCGCCTCTCTTTAGCTTTCCATTGTGAATCCTTTCTTTTAAAAGATCAATGCTCTTTCCAGAATCAAGGTCATACAAGGTCATCGCTGAAACCTCATCTGGAGGCCGTGGTGTAGGATCGCTCCTCGAGGACTTCGTGATATTTAAACATTAATCCGTTAGATAAACGGAAAGTCATTATCATACCAGGAATATCAGCAGAAATGAGAGAGATCTTTTCCTCCGTCTGGTTTTAACGCAGAAAAACAATACCACAGCCCCTGTGAATAAACACCACCTTCTCATAGCCGAGTCCTGACTGCCAAAGTCTTTATTCAGTTTCATTTTATACATGAATGCATGAATAACCTTTTAGATCATATAGTTCTGTTCTTTATTATATAACAACATACATCTGTGACAAAACAGCAGTAGATGCAATCCACACAATGTGCTTATCTTTATTCTGATATATTTTTTTTTCTATTTTCTTTTTAATATCGTCACAAATCAAAGTATAAAGAATTCTCACTGGACATGCGTACAGCGTTCTGGACCTGCTCACAATCGCTCAAACGCCCATCGGTCAACATCAGCATCCTTTTGTGCAGTTTTGCTTCGACTCATGATTTATTAATCATTATTGAACGCTGTTATGATTTTAGGAGGAAACGTCAGTGTGGATTATGGTATTGTAAGAAGAGCGTCGGCTTAACGGACGAGACACGCAGCAGAGAACCGCACTGGATTTAAAGCTTGTGTTTAAGGTCAGATAATAATCTGATTAATGAAGAAGAGAAATGAGCTACAGGACGAACAACACGCCGTTTCACACCTTCATCACATATGTGATTTATTTACTTTTTAATCACAGAGTTTTCAAAAAATATTTTCCCAACCTGAGAGAAAATAAAAGTGTCAGGTGGCAGTGATTGAGATGATGATGATGATGATGATGATGATGATGACGATAATGATGATGATGGAGAAGAGGATTTCTCTGGGATTTGTTCAGTTCTGTTCTGTTAAACCGTTCTATCTATCTTTCGATCTTTCTATCAGCTTGTTCATATGTTGAAAAATAATTTTCTGACACAAACCGGATCACTGTGTGAATTTTAACAAGTGAGCTTTTACAGCTGATTTGAGATTAATTGCTTTCTTTATTCACATGAAGTTCAGACTTCAGCTTTAAGATCCCAGACCCGGGGATTACTTTACACTTTTACACACCTTCACTTCAACACTATTTACAAGTGCGTGAATGTTTATCTGTATAATTGTTCAATTTTTCAACAAATTGTTCAAGTATATCCGATAAAATAATAGGAATAATACAACATGTCCAGGGCCAATGGGTTTCCACGTGGTTTGGATTGGCTTTATGTCTCTTTTTATGTCTCATTTTTCCAGGACTGTGCAAACACCTGAGGAGTTCCCTGACATTTGTTCTCTTGCTACTTTCAAAGAATCCAATTTTATCTTAGCAAGGTTCACAGAGTTTTCCCGGGATAATTAATGACATCTCTGTCCTGCTGTTCAAACACACGTCAAGTTTACACCTGACTCAGGACTCAGGACTCAAGCACAGGACGATTCAGACTCACGTTACTCTGAAGGCAGTATAGATCTGATCTGATCCGATCGCAGTGCAGATCTTTTGTTTAATACAAAACAGATATGAGTTTAGTGTGAAAGAGAGATCTGGAGTGGAGAATCACTCCATCGCGTCCTTGCTCAGGGTTCTGGCGAATGTTTTGTTGTTTTATTAACTGATTTATTTCCATTTGGAGATACAGAAACAGCAGGAATGTCAGTGGCCTTCATCCTGAACTCAGAAAACATTTCTTCTGATGTTCTGAGTTGTTTGAAACAATGCAGAAATTTTACCCCCACCCGAGATTATGGTGCAACTGTGAAGGAAATTTGGGCTGTTAGGACTTTTCTTTGTTTTTAATAATTACAGAGAAAATGTTGATTAAAAAAAACCCCTATTAACAGGGTCTGGTGTATTCTGTCTCTTCTTTAGTTTTCACCTTTTTCATTAATTCTGGAGTAGTTTTTTTTTTCTTCTTTATACACTAAAGTGCAAAACACAGGACAGTGTTGAAGCAAATATTTACTAGATTTATCCTGCTAGATTTATCTTTAGTGTTTAGTTAGATCTTAAAATGATCATAAAGCCTCGTAGCCAGGTTTAGTTTCAGTTCAGATTATGGCTCATTAATTCGTTAGGACTAAACCTGTAATATCACACAGGAAAATTTCTAACGTGATGTTTTGCACATCACAAAACTGACGTGATCTTCCTTTTATTAACACACCTGCTGTTAGCACACAGTAAATCCCCTTTCTCACATTAGTAAATTGCAGTCACAGCATTTTTATCGAATAATTTTTCACTCCCTTCTTCTCATAGAAATAAATGCCGTTGTAGAATGGCCACAGATTTATATTTCACAACTTTGTGCTTATTTGTACAGCGGAGTGAAATGCAGTAACGTAAACAGTGTAAAAGTAACACAAAAGGATAAAAAAAAAACATTTGGCTGTTGCGTTTGCGAACACAGAGACTAACAGAGAGCAGATTTGGATGAAGGTGTGTGTTAAAGTCCTACTGTGTCTGTCGATCTTTAAAAGTCACATCACATCTCATCGCTGTTGTGCCTCTGCGACCGCTTTACTGCGGTGTTTATTTCTGACCCTGAAACCAGCAACTGAGTGCAGAAATTTGAAATGAGCAAAAAAAAAACAACAAAAAAAAACAAGGCAGTGTTACTGTATTTCAGCAAATTACGCTTGCTTACGCTGCACAAAATAAAGCCCTACACGTCAGATTTACATTTTATTTTGCGTTAAATAGACTTCAGTTTTGATCCATAACCTCACGGATGTTTGTCCAGAACATCATTCAGTGATGGTCCAGTAACTGAAACATGAAACATTTCTCATTCTGTTATTTACATGTGATTATAGAGCTACTAGTTTACAATATTCACACACTGCAGCGTATTTAACAGTCCAGGATTATACGGTTATTGTTTATAAACCGCTAGCATACTGAAGAAGCTAAATCATAGTGGTGTTTATTGGTGTTTCTCAGTCCTGCTCCTGCAGTTTTCCTGTCCTGCACTGCTTAACATTTTCGCTGGTCCAAGGTCATGTGATTCAATTCATCCGCTAGTTAGCGTGTTAAACTGGACGAGTTAAAGAAGTAAAAATCACTAAAATCTCCAGGACCAGGATGAAGACATGCTGCTTTATCCACAGGCTCGTTAGGCAATTGAATAATTACTGTGTTATGACATCAGTCAGTGTTAAGTCCAGTTCCTCAGCTCGCACACACGACTCCGCTAAAGACCTTTATGAGCTGATTCAAGTCTGTTAGAGCACTGGAACACTGCAAATTTTAGAAGCTTTAGCATTTATAAATGTTTAAATGATTAAACCGTCTCTAAAAGAAAAAAACACATTTCTTAAAGAATCTTCTTTCTTTGTTTTTTAATTTTTTAGGGAGCTCAGAGAATCAACTTTATAGCTTTCATATGGTCCAGTCCTCATCCTCCCCCTACTCTGGTTCTTTGGTTCAGTCCATAATGCTGTAATCCTTTGGAATATAAAAGATCAAAAGATCCAACATGATTATAAATAATAATATTCAGATACATTAAACTATAACTGGAATGAAAATGAAAATTTACTGTTATAATATTTATAGAACCCATTAGCAGATTATTTATTTGTTTGTTTGTTTGTTTGTTTGTTTATAATGATGTTAAATGGCTGTAATACTAAAGTGATGGTGTTAGATTATTTTATTAAGGACTTGTTAAGAACATTGTGTTTGACCTTCTGTTATGAAGCTTGGAAAAAAAAGTATTTGATTATGATCATGTACCTTTATTAAATGCACCACATTATAAAAGAGCATTATTAATGTGATGTATATCATTAATTACATTATTAAACTATTAATGTGAAGTATAGAAGGAATTTTCACCTGGTTTACTGGTTTCACCTGTTTTATAAACTCATACCTAACTTACAACACCGTCTATTACTGTTCTTTATTAAAACATTACATATAGGTGCCTGAGGTAAAAGGGGAAATGTCTGCGGAAAAAAATATCTGAGCTGTTACTCATCATCCGATCGTCATTAAACACTTCAGGGTGAATACGTCATCTGACCGGAGAAAATCAGATCCATATTCCTGCGAGCAGTTTGTAATAATTTACAGAAATAAATGTGAATGAAATGTGTGTTTGAATGCGTGATAATGTTCTGACTGTAAGAGGTTTGGCCAAATAAATGAACAAAACTCTTCAGTTTTGATTCTATTCCTAATAATAATAATAATAATAATAATAATAATAATAATAATAATAATAATAATAATAATAATAATAATAAAGGAAATAAGCTGTAATCCCACGATCAGGTGAATATTTCATTCTGTTCTTTTATAAATTTCTTCTGTTTGTACAAAATAAAGCATTAAATAAATAAATAAAATTCAGTTTATATATATATATTATATATACAGTATATATTTATATTTATATATGTAACAGTCATATGATTTGCTCATATTTGTAAATAATATTTATGATAATTGTAATTATATGTAAGAATCGATATGTTCTGTCGTGTAGAGTCGCTCCTCCGTGAATAAATAATAAAATCTGATCTTTAATATTAATTGACAGATGTCTGTCACAGATACAATCCTCATCAATGTTATTGTGTGTGTGCGTGTGTATGTGTTTGTTTCTGAACCTAAAACACTTTTGTGCTTCTACTATGAAGAAAAAAAAGATTCTAATAAAGAAAATCACACATTCTGTTTCTAAAATCTCAGTTTTGGATCGATGAAGCTCAGTCTGCGGTTTCACTACATTTAGAGGAAGGTGGTGTTGAGTTTCCACCCTGACGGCGTGCAACCCCTTTCATGGCGTGACTAAATCAATGTGGAGGCGTTATAAGGGTAACGGATCGGACGGTAGCGGCAGGTCGGAAAATCCGATAGAGGGAAACGTTCAGTTCTCAAAGTGCTGAAATAAAACCTCGTGCTCAACAATACGGTGGCTATTTTTAGCAAGGACACGACAGAGACAGTATGAATTATTTATGATTCGGTTTGCACGTTCAGTGACCGACCTCTGGACCACCGGAACAAGACCGGTAACATTGTAGGATCAAAAACAGACAGGTTTGTGCTCAACTGTACAAAAAAAATTCCACGAATTGTGCTTTTCTAACAAAATCCTTCTGTGCTATAGAAAGGCGAGTGTTGAACAAATCCGGAGTGGAATCGTGTGTCACACAGAAGACACGCAGGTCTGAGGCAGTAGTGACGAATTTGTGCATCAGCACAGCTCACAGCTTTGTACTCCTCTTTTGGTCCACATTTCTAGAAGTTTCTGCCATCCCTCAAAGGCGGTACTTGCGGAGAAGGTCGGCCTGCCACATGTACTTACGCTCCGGGAAGCGCTCTGGGATCTTGATCTTGCGGAAGTCCTGGATGCACTTCTCCAGCTCCTCTTCCACACTCATTTTCTCTTTGGCCGGTCGTTTCTTGCTGCCGCTGGTGTCCCGTGAGCTGGCGGTGAGCGTACGGAGGAGATCGCTCTTACGCCGCTGCTCAGATTGCTGCTGCTGCAGGAGGTGACTTCCTGGTCTTTCCTTCTTGGACGGCCGGTCGAGCGTCTGGACGTGCGCTTGTCGGGTCACAGGTCCACGGATGACCGTACCCTGGGGGGAACTGGCTTCTGACTGGCTCTCGGAGCTGGAGGTGGTGAGCTCGTTGAAGGAGGTGCCGCTCTCCCCCTCACCTTCGCCTTTGTGGCCCTTGCAGCAGCAGTCGCAAGGAGGCGAAGACCAGCGTGATGATCCACCTGAAACGGGACGACAAGAACGAATATAACTCACAAGCAGAGTTATTTAATCCCGAAAGAACACAAAGTTATAGAAATAAAGATTTATGAAGGAGACATTTCTCACAACATTAATGATCGAGGATTATGGGTCATTTAAATTAGGGTCTTTACTGTTTCTGCTGAATTTTAAACTTACATAATAGTTTTTCTATTTCTGTAAAGCTGTTTTGAGACAATGCACATTGTTAAAAGCACAATATAAATAAAGTGAATTAATTGAAAATATAAGTGACAGCAACTGATATGCAAACAATCCTTCTATTACAATGCAATAATTATTTCTCATTTATCCCTGTTCATGCATCAACTGTGTAAAAACATTACAAATGCTTAAAAACTTTAACAAAGGTTCTCTTTAAAAAAAAGAGTGAAGGTTTATACATGTCTACAAACACTGTACATCATAAATAAAAATTAAGTTAAACCTTGAGGAAAAAATGCAATGTTTATAAATATGTTTAACTTCATTGGTCAGGTCTTTAAAAAAAAACCTCTAGGATTTAAAATATAGCAATTAAAAAAAGGAAAGAAAATGGAAAAAGTCTGGAACAGAAATCAGGTGAATGGATTATGTTCTAAAAATTATAGGCATTTTATAAATGTAAATTTTATAAAAGTTAAAGGAAAGGAACCAAAAGGGAAGGTAAGGAAGGGAAAGGAACCGAAAGGGAAGGAAAGGAAAGGAAAGCAAAAGAAAGGAAAGGAAAGGAAAAGAAAAGAAAAGAAAAGAAAAGAAAGGAAAGGAAGGAAAGGAAAGAAAAGAAAGAAAGGAAAGGAAAGGAAAGGAAAGGAAAGGAAAGGAAAGGAAAGGAAAGGAAAGGAATAGACCGGAAAGGAAAGGAACAGAAAGGAATGGAAAGGAAACGAAAGGAAACGAAAGGAAACGAAAGGAAGGAAAGGACGAAAGGAAAGGAAAGGAACGGAAAGGAAAGGAAAGGAAGGAAAGGAAAGGAAAGGAACAGAAAGGAAAGGAAAGGAAAGGAAAGGAAAGGAAAGGAAAGGAAAGGAAAAGAAAGGAATGGAACAGAAAGGAAAGGAAAGGAAAGTAACAGAAAGGAAAGGAAAGGAAAGGAAATGAAATGAAATGAAATGAAATGAAATGAAATGAAATGAAAGGAACAGAAAGAAAAGGAAAGGAAAGGAAAGGAACAGAAAAGAACAGATAGGAACAAAAAGGTTAGAAGAGAGGAGAGGAGGGGAGAAGAGAAGAGAGGAGAAGAGAGGAGAGGAGAGGAGAGAAGAGGAGAAGAGAGGAGAGGAGAGGAGAGGAGAGGAAAGGACCTCAGTATTCCTAAACCTTGAGATCAGGAAGTGATGTCAAATCAAAGTTCCAGTGTATTTACACACATCAGCTTTAGCTCCATCAGCATACAGACATGTTCACTTATTACATCATTAACACTGACTCTACACTTCACTGCTCACTTCACTCACACATTGAAATGCAGCGTTCACATTACCAAAGTGAAACTGTGAGGGTGTGTAAATTTAGAGCTTCTCCTCAGAACACTCTGAGCACTAACACACCAATAAAGTCTTCTCTTCCATACAGCAGAAGTTTCTAGTAGGTTCTACAGGAGAGCGTTTCTGCAGCTCGCTGGAGTTATTCTCTCATTAGTTTGTTCTAGCTGCTCTGACACCATCTGAGGTGAAAGAACGATTTCCAGACTAATTCCACCCGCATGGTGTTCCTAATGAATCTGATTACACAGGCTGGCTCTGCACAGAACCGTCACTAAAGCCTCGTCTTTTTGTGCTTTGGCCTCCATCTGCACTGATCTGCACTATTTCACCACACTGATTCATGTCAGATTTTTAATTAGGCTACTTCAGATCATTTGCATGAATTATGCAAATGCTACTCGAGATGTCACAAATGATTCACGCCGTCTACGCCTGCTCTTTGTTGGAGCTGTTAATTGTCTATACGGATGTTTAAGAACTTAATCGCAGGCATGCAGTCTTAATTAAACATAGAATAAAAAGGTAATGGGGTGGAGACCGTGTTCATATGTGGAGGATATTTTTGGAAACCACCTGGTGTGTGTGTGTGTCTTTGCTCATAGTACTGTACTGTAAACTGATGCAATGCAGTCACCAGAACACAACATAATTTTTTCCATTGTCTGTACCGCTTATGAAATATGGAAAATGGGTCACAGGGATCCTGTGCCTATCTCAGGCGTCATTGAGCATCAAGGCAGGATACACCCCTGGACAGAGTGCCAACCCATCACAGGGCACACACACAAACACGATCACACACCACGTGCAATTTAGAGACTCCAATCAGCCTAGAAGCATGTCTTTGGACTGTGGGAGGAAACCGGAAACCCACCAAGCACGGGGAGAACATGCAAACTCCACACACACATTGAGCGGGAGTGAGACGTGAACCCAGGACACTGGAGGTGTGAGGCGAACGTGCTAACCACTAAGCCAATATGCACTACATCATTATTTTTAAAAACAATATCAGTGACCAGGAGGATCAGGAGCACTGTGTGATCAAGGCACACACACTTTTCTCCTGAGCTCTAAAAAATTTCAACAACTTCTAATGATTCAAAGTTCCTCCTGAGTTCTCACTAGAACCATAAGAAGGGAACTCATCACCCCGAATCTTATACTCGATTTTCCAGACTCTCGTCTGAAAATGTTCTGCTCCTTCGTCTCAGAAAAACTCGGTCGCTCGGAGCAGCTTGTATTTGAACTCTGAATGTGAAAAATATAATCATAAGATTTACATGAATTATTTCTGCACCATTACCTGATGATGTGAATCGACATCTGACACATAGAAACTCAACTGTCTTAATCATAAAAATAATAATGTTTTTATGGAAGATGATTAAAATAGGGCTTGAAATCTGTGCAATTACATCACAAATGTCACAAAATTATGAAATTTAAGATAATATGAAGGGAACGGGCTGGTGGACATCTCTGTGTGCTGCCGTGTTGGTCTGGCATCAGGTGTGTTTGTGTGAGATTTCAGAGCTGAATGATTGCTCTGTTGCTGGAGGTCAGGTTTTTACAAGTGCTATAGATTGTAGCATTAAACCCTTGACCCTGGCTACAGAATTGCCTTCGAAAGAACTTCATCTTGTTTGTAAATCACTACAATGATAATGGATTAGAGCAAACACACCTGTCAGGTAAAGCTGAGCACCGTGAGTATAGCAGGACTCTTAGGGTGAACACTACAGCATGTGGAAGTGACTGTTAGCTTTCATGCTGCTCTGAGATGGAACCAGCTGTTACTCAGAAGTGTCTGGTTTTTAGACACCTTTAAATCAAGACTGAAAACGTTTCTGTTTTGAAGATAAGCTTACACATAAACCTCTGATTTTTAGCTCTCAATTTCACAGAATTTGCACTTCAATTTCACAGAATTTGTATTTTTTTTCTCGTTTTCCTGCTTTCATACATGCCGTTATTTAAGGATCCCAAAACAGACAAAGAAAGGAAATGAAGACAAAACAGGAATCAGATGGAGAGACAAACAAGAGACCAGAAACAACGTGGCACTGAAAACAAAGAGCCGAAACCTGCGATGATGAGACAACTACAGCTTTAGCATCTATATTACATTAATGCTTTTAATTTGTAACAATTTTATTTTTAAATGCTTTTATATTTGTTAAGTGATCTCTTTCGGTCTCTCTCTCTTTCTCTCTGTCTCTATCTCTAAGTCTCAATCTCTCTCTCTCTTTCTCTTTCTCTCTCTCTTTCTCTCTCTTCTCTCTCTCTCTCTCTCTCTCTCTCTCTCTCTTTCTCTGTGTCTCAATCTCTCTCTCTCTCTCTCTCTCTCTCTCTCTCTCTCTCTCTCTCTCTCTCTCTCTCTCTCTCTCAGTAAGTGATGTATCCATGTGGGTCGGGATGCAGGGGAATCTGGAGTCTATCCCGGGAATAAACCTGCACGGATCTGAGTTTTAATTCTGCTTATTAATTTGAGCTTGACTGCTTGCTGCTTGTTAAGGATTGAGTGTTGATGACGAATAACTTCATCAGGTTAGATTAATGTGAACTTCAGCACATTCTTATTCACAGGAAAACTTTAATGAGACTCATGAACTCAGAGACAGAACAACATAACATGTGTACTGAGAAAATGAAAATTAGTAGAAATCGTTCAACAATCAGAGGGTTTTCATAACCTCCATTATCTCCTCCATTATCTTTCCTATCTTGTAGTTAAACAGGAAGTAGAGACCAGAACAACACTGTAACCAAGAAGAAACTCATTCTTCACTTTTTCCAATTAATATTTTAATGTTTTTCGCCAGAAATATCCTTAAATGTAAACCTTGAACTTTCATTCAAAGAGAAAGGAAATTATTAAAAAATATTTCAGACACTTGACCTTGCTGTGACCTTTGAATCAACTGTAAAATCTAATCAGTTCATCATCTGATCACGGTGATAATTCTGTATAAATTCTACAAACATTCAATGACTTGCTAAAGAGAATCTCCTGAGGATGGAGGGACGACCTGAAAACACTGAGACATAAAAATAAACAAATAAATAAATAAATAGAGTCCTTCTCCATGGCCTCACCGAACTCCTCCCAGACCCGAGTTTTTGCTTCCGAGACCACCCTGGCTGCAGTTCGCTTGGCCTCCCGGTATGCCTCAGCTGCCTCCGGAGTCCCCCGAGCCAACCAGGCTCGATAGGACTCCTTCTTCAGCTTGACGGCATCCCTTACTTCCAGTGTCCACCACTGTGTTCAGGGATTGCCGCCGCGACCGGCACCAGAGACCTTACGGCCACAGCTCCGGATGGCTGCATAAACAATGGAGGAGGAGACCATGGTCCACTCAGACTCAATGTCCCCAACCTCCCTTGGGATCTGGTTGAAACTCTCCCGGAGGTGGGAGTTGAAGACCCCCCTAACAGAGGGATCAGCAAGACGTTCCCAATAGACCCTCACAATACGTTTGGGCCTGCCAAGTCTGTCCGGCATCCTCCTCCGTAAGCAGATCCAACTCACCACCAAGTGGTGATCGGTTGACAGCTCCGCCCCTCTCTTCACCCGAGTGTCCAAGACATGCGGCCGAAGGTCAGATGACACGACCACAAGGTCGATCATTGATCTCCAGCCTAGGGTGTCCTGGTACCACATGTACTGATGGGCACCCTTATGCTTGAACATGGTGTTCGTTATGGACAGGTTGTGACTAGCACAGAAGTCCAGCAACAGGACACCACTCGAGTTCAGATCAGGGGGGCTGTTCCTCCCAATCACGCCCCTCCAGGTATCACTGTCGTTGCCCACATGGCCGTTGAAGTCCCCCAGCAAAACTATGGAGTCCCCAGTCGGAGCACCTTCCAGCACCCCTTGCAGGGTCTCCAAGAAGGTTGGGTACTTCACAGTGCCGTTCGGCCCATAAGCCGAAACAACAGTGAGACACCTATCCCCGTCCCGAAGGTGCAGGGAAACAACCCTCTCGTTTACCGGGGAAAACTCCAGCACATGGCGGCTGAGCTGGGGGGCTATAAGCAAGCCCAACCCAGCCCGATGCCTCTCACCATGGGGCACTCCAGAGAAGAAGAGGGTCCAACCTCTCTCAAGGAGTTGGGTTCCAGAGCCCAGGCTGTGCATGGAGGCAAGCCCGACTATCTCTAACCGGTACCGCTCAACCTCCCTCACCAGCTCAGGCTCCTTCCCCCCCAGTGAGGTGACATTACATGTCCCAAAAGCCAGATTCTTTGTCCAGGGTTTGGGTCGTCGGGGCCCCCGCCCATGACTGCTACCCAAAACACACTGCACCGGACCCTTATGCTCCTTCCTGCAGGTGGTGGGCCTACGGGAAGCTGGGCCAACGTCTTTTCTTCGGGCTGTGCCCGGCCGAGTCCTGCAGGCAAAGACTCGGCCACCAGCACCCGCCTGCGTGCCCCAACCCCAGGCCTGGCTCCAGGGTGGGGTCCCGGTGACGCCAGTCCGGGTGACGTAACGGTCCTTGATATAAATTCCATAAAGGTTTTGAATAAATAAATAAAGGGACAGTGCCTCTGGACTGGGCGACCGGGGTGGTGATCCCTCTTTTTAAGAAGGGGGACCGGAGGGTGTGTTCCAACTATAGGGGGATCACACTCCTCAGCCTCCCAGGGAAAGTCTATTCCAGAGTACTGGAGAGGAGAGTCCGACCGTTAGTCGAACCTCGGATACAGGAGGAGCAATGCGGTTTTCGACCTAGTCATGGAACACTGGACCAGCTCTACACCCTCCACAGGGTGCTCGAGGGTTCGTGGGAGTTTGCCCAACCAGTCCACATGTGTTTTGTGGACTTGGAGAAGGCTTTCGACTGTGTCCCTCGTGGCATTCTGTGGGAGGTGCTCTGGGAGTATGGGATCCGTGGCCCTCTGTTAAGGGCCTATAAGGGCTCTATATAACCGGAGCAGGAGCTTGGTTCGCATTGCCAGCTGTAAGTCAGATCTGTTCCCAGTGCATGTTGGACTCTGACAGGGCTGTCCTTTGTCACCGGTTCTGTTAATTGTTTTTATGGACAGAATTTCTAGGCGCAGCCAGGGGCTGGAGGGAGTCCGGTTTGGGGACCACAGGATTTCATCGCTGATTTTTGCAGATGATGTTGTCCTGTTGGCTCCTTCAAGCCTGGACTTACAGCATGCACTGGGGCATTTTGCAGAGTGTGAAGCGGCTGGGATGAGGGTCAGCACCTCCAAATCGGAGGCCATGGTTCTCGACCGGAAAAAGGTGGCTTGCACCCTCCAGGTTGGAGGGAGGTCCTTCCTCAAGTGGAGGAGTTTAAGTATCTCAGGGTCTTGTCATTGACAAGACGGATCGGTGCAGTGGCAGCAGTAATGTGCTCTATGTATCGGTCTGTTGTGGTGAAGTAGCAGCTGAGCCGGAAGGCAAAGCTCTCGATTTACCAGTCAATCTACGTTCCTACTCTCACCTATGGTCATGAGCCCTGGGTCATGACCGAAAGGATAAGATCCCGGGTACAAGCGGCCGAAATGAGCTTCCTCCGTAGGGTGGCAGGGCGCTCCCTTAGAGATAGGTTAAGGAGCTCTGTCACCCGGGAGGAGCTCGGAGTAGAGCCGCTGCTCTTCCACATCAAAAGGGGGCAGTTGAGGTGGCTCGGGCATCTGTTTCGGATGCCTCCGGGACGTCTCCCTGGAGAGGTGTTCCGGGCATGCCCCACCGGGAAGAGGCCCCGGGGAAGACCCAGGACACGCTGGAGAGACTATGTCTCTCGGCTGGCCTGGGAATGCCTCGGGGTCCCTCCGGAAGAGCTGGAGGAAGTGTCTGGGGAGAGGGAGGTCTGGGCATTCCTGCTTAGACTGCTGCCCCCGCGACCTGGCTCAGGATAAGCGGAAGACAATGAATGAATGAATGAATGAATGAATAAATAGATAGATAAATAAATAAATAAATAAATAAATGAAGGAATGAATAAATGAAAGAATGAATAAATTAATAAAACCCATATTTAAGGCTCAGCATTGTGGAATAATGAGAACGCCTGTTGAATTGATGACTTTTAGTAAATTCAGATAATTTCACAGTAAATAAATGAAATAAAAAAAAATGTTTTAGTCATACTTTCAGTGTTTTAAAAATAAATATTCAGCTTTTCATTCTTTGCAAGTACAACAAAAAAAAAATACAAATAAAATCTGACATGAAAACCGACATTAAATCTTTCATCCAAAAACAACAACAACAACAACAACAACAACAACCAGTTTGTCTGATCCAGGAGTATGACCAGAAATAAAAGATTTAATCAGTGCATTAGCATTTGGTTGTTTATCTATTTGTTAATTGCTTTTTCATACTATAAATCTGAATAAATGATCTGTCATAATGTTCCACACAATCCACACAGATTTAGGGAAATTTCTGAGTGCTGCATATATTTTTGTAGAGATGTGAAGTCATACTTAAAATGAAAGAAATGAGCAAATTCTGAGATGATATTTTTAAGTTTCTATCTTCTCCACAGAAGCTACAGTACAATGGTGAATATATAGATATTTATCCATTAATTCATTTTAGACGTTTATAATAAATGATCCTATTGGCCATTACAGTATCTTTATATTGAAATGAGTAGAATTTCCTGTTAGAAAACCTGTAGATTAGAAGTAAGTTCCCTAATTACTCTGATCATTTCAGAAGGTGTTAAATTACGTTCAGGCATCAAAACAGACTTTTTAGAATTTGCTCTAATCACAGCACTTGTTCCTCCACAGCATAGCAAGAGCCTCAGACACAAAAATCAGCAGTTGTCTTTTTCGATAAAGGAGAGATAAGGAGCCTGGTTCAGATTTCTGGGCTTTATCCTTAGACTCGGATTAACAACGCTAATCTCTCTTGTGTCAAGACAATATATTGATTTATGGATCTTCTCAAAGATGAAAAAGGGCAAATATCTAACATGGTGTTCGAGTGAATCACATGTTAGTGTAGATGCTGAAAAGCTAGTAGCAGATGAAACGAACTGATTTTATAAACTTCTATCTAAGATGTCGAGGCTTTTTCAGGAAACACTTGGACGACTTTCCCTCTTTCCTGCTCAGTAACGCTCGAGTGTCGCGTCTGTGTTGTTTTCCTCGGCATATCAGTCTAGCGCACTTCTCTGTCTGTCTTCTGTGCGATTTCTTTCCACTGACTGCCAGCTCATTCCTGGAGTGAGACTAATCCTCAAAGCCAAATCCACAAAATGATCGCAACTGAGCCAAATGCAAATTCCAGATGTCTCACAGAATATAGATTAGAAACATTTCCTGCACGTATTTCCTCCTGGTGTGTTAATGAGATTGTTGTGAAGGTCAATATCACTGCTTTATGGAAGAAGTAACACACTTGGGGTTGTGCTGTTTTACGAATATAAACCACACAGAGCGACGTGACAGTGATACTGCAGCGTGTCCTGATCTTATAATAACATCACACTTTTTCATGATTTCGTTCTCAGATGATGTTTGTGCATTATTTAAGTGTGTGTTACTGAAATACAGTAAATTCCCACCAAAGGAAAGAGCTCCAGTTTAACTGTTTATAACACGTTAATATTTCCTTTCTCTGTCTGTGTCCCAGTTACTATCATACTTCAGTACACCTGATAATTATCTCCTGCTGTAGTGTTGTGTTTTTGTGCAGGTCATTTACTGATCCATCTCCATTCCAGAGGATGAGTAAATGAATGTTGTGTGTCAATGATTTGTGTTAGTGATGTGCAGTGTGTTATTGCACACGTGTGAAATATTTCCCTGTGTGAGTGTAAACTCGGCTAAACAGAATCCTGGGGTTGTGTAGTTGGAGGTTACACACTGCTCCTACTTTCTCCAGGGTTAACACTGAATCCTGGCTCTTCATAATCTGATGTTTCACACTCTACATTCCTAAACCCTGGATTATCCTTCTTCTTATTTGCATATTTGCATCTCAACAGTCCTGATTGGATAAATCCAGCATGCAGCCCTTCGTTCATCGATATTCGACTTGTGCTAATTTTTTGGCGTGACGCATTTCCCCCTCACTATGGCGCGCACATCCGTGATGTTGGATGTTTGGCCGCCTGACTCTATCTACCGAGCCGTTTTGTTTGGTGTTGTTCAGCTACGTCCTGGTTTTCACCTGATATGAGGCTGAAGCGCTGTTCGCAGTCTGATTGGCTGTCTGTTGCTAAGCAACAAGCCATAACATTATATGGTTTCACACTGTACAGGTTCATCACCGCACCGTGGAGTTTACACTGTAAAAGAGTAATAAAGATTTTCTTTTGTTTTTGCAAAAAATGAAGGATTGATGTCACAACAGAATGTCACTATAATGTTGTGGAAAAATAAAGAAGTTATGATCCAAATATCAGCCCATTGCTCAGTTCTTACAGAGTTGTGTTGTGAACAACACTGGGTCCGAGTCCACATTTACACTGAAGAGAAGTGAAAAAGAAACAGATCCACATTTCTTCTTCTTCTTTCGGCTTTTCCCTTCAGGGGTCGCCACAGAGAATCATCTCTCTCCACCTATACCTATCTTCTGCATCCTCAACACTTGCACCCACTAGCTTCATATCCTCATTAATTCCATCCATATACCTCCTCTTTGGCCTTCCTCTTTGCCTCCTGCCTGGCAGCTCCATGTCCAACATTCTCCTACCAATATACTCACTCTCCCTCCTCTGAACATGTCCAAACCATCTTAATCTGACCTCCCTAACTTTGTCCCCCAAACGTCCAACATGAGCTGTCCCTCTGATGTACTCGTTCCAAGTCCTGTCCAATCTTGTCACTCCCAAAGAGAACCTCAACATCTTCAGCTCTGCTACCTCTAGCTCTGACTCCTGTCTCTTCCTCAGTGACACTGTCTCTAAGCCATACAGCATGGCCGGTCTCACCACTGTCCTGTACACCTTCCCCTTGATTCTCGCTGATATTTTCCTATCACACAGAACTCCCGACACCTTTCTCCACCCATTCCAACCTGCCTGCACTCGCTTCTTTACCTCTTTCCCACACTCTCCATTACTCTGGACTGTTGACCCCAAGTACTTAAACTCCTGTACCTTCTTCACCTCTTCACCCTGTAACCTTACTGTTCCACTTCCCTCCCTTTCATTCACAAAACAGATCCACATTTAAGTCCACTTAAACTGTAAACACCAAAAGCAATGACACTGAGCTTCCTTTTGTGGTCCACTCTAAAGTTTACTGTGTGTGAAACTACTCTAATAAATCTGTCGCTGAAATGACAGAAAAGTAAGTTCTGCTTTATCTGTAACATATTTCTTCATTTTTGTCACTCTGATACACAACATAGTGTCACAGTTTCATGACTTATTATCTTATACTATGACTTTTATTCTAAAAACCAAGCCCAAGTCCAAATAATAAGCATTGTTGATCTACAGGTTCAGAAACTGAATATTTTCAGAATGATAATCTTCCAGTAAATTCCTGTAGAAATTCTACAGAATCAGTATAAACGGATCATGAAACTGAAAGAAAAAGCAACAGATTATTGATTCTTTATTAAAATCTTTACACGTCTTGCCTTAATAAACAGTTCACTGAACCGATTTTTTCAGGTTATGTGAATAACGAGAACTCTTAACTCATGATTTATGAGCTTGAAGAACTTTTTTTCGGTGATGTCAGCTAAAATTCAATCACTGACTGAGATTTTGGAGAATTTCAGTTATTGTGTGATTGTGGCTTTTCTCGTTCCTACTGAGCCTCGTGTCGTTCTCCATGCTTAGCTGAAGCACAACTGACTTTACTGCTGTGCCATATGCCAGCCTTCAGAGAGCCTGCTGTGAGTTTCTGTGTGCTGAAGTCATCTTGATCAGACTGATCTGTTTACCAGCCATGAAACAGGAGCCATATTTTATGTTTGTGTCTTTGTTTATTACTTTATCCTTCTAGAACACATAAATAGGCGTGGGTACAATTAATGTCTAAGATGCTGATTTAAAGTCTGTAAAATCTGAAGACACTGTTCTCTTGCGCTGCTGTTTGTGCTGTTGGGATGAAGATAAATGAACATGTAATGTAGAGATATTTATTCTGCTATGACTTTTACATCATTAAACCCATTCTCTTCTATTTGCTGCCATTTATATTTGATATGTTCACTTAAACAGAAACTAGAAAGTCATTTACTAACACAGAACAAACAGAAAAGTGATTCATGTTCTGACCATGAACCGGCTGACGTCTGTATTTAACTATCAAAGCTCACCTGAAAAGTGTGAATTTATTATTTATTACATATTCTATGTTTCTTGGTGAGTAGATTAGCACAGAGCTTTTTTTTTCCTCTCTTCCTTCATTTTCTCGAAAAGGTGGAAGGTACTGCTGAGAAATCAATGTCATAGATCCCGAGAGACTCATTAAAAGTGACACAAAAATCCAAAACGTTCAGACACACACTCTGAGACAGGCTTCAAAATATGCAAATAAGTTTTATAGTAAAAAAAAAAAAAGAAGTTTTTGTAATTTAAGTCTCAGCAATGAATCTGGTCAAAATAGTTTTTTTTTTTTTAAAGCAGAATCCTACATTTATAAATCGAGCAATTAAAAAGTTAACATCGGGATCTAATGTTATTGCGAATCTCTGCATATGTTTGCATTCTGTATCCTCATTTACGTCCCTAAAGAGGAGAACGGTTTAAGGCAAGACTGTTGAGTTGGAATATAATGGGCTCCGGTTTTTTTTAAAAACGCAATTACGGTTGGAGAAATTGAAGGAGTGCCACATCCTCATGCCTGCGAGCAGCACGGACTGTTCTGCACACCCAGATAGTTTCACTAACTCAGAATATTATCGTTTCTAAAGATAATATGGTGTTTGAGAAATGAATTATTTATAGCGTTAAAGGACAAAATGTATAATGGATAAACTCGAGTCTTTTCTTACTAAAATATACTTTATTAGAGAGTCTATGCTCGCTAAAAATACATCCCCTATAATAAGAACAGACTTGGAATATCTGCTCTCTGAGGCAAGGACATTCTTGGAAACGCTGCTATTGGCACTGATCATCTGCTGCATTTCTCTCTGGACTGGAACACACAGTGTGGTAGGTCATTTAGTTCAACAGACTCTGGCTCTCCTCGACTGAACAGACTTCCAGAAGTTCTCACAAAGCACCAAAGTTTCTGCTCAGTGCCTGACTCTTTCCTCCTTCAGCTTCACCTCATTTTACTTGTCATGATCTGGTGCCTAAAATATTCAGCCATTCTCTCCAATCGAGACATCACCTTGATCCTCATCTGTAGTAATCCTGATCTGAGTCACGGTGGATGCCGAGTGCACTGTACAGGGAATTCTGGGTGTAAGGTGAGAGAACTCACCTGTGATGAGAAGATGAGCAGCGTGCACACACACATTCACTCATTAGTGGAGCAGTACGTCTGCTGGCTTGTTTTGGGGATTTAGGATGAACCGGAGAACCCAGAGGAAACCCACATGGATACAGACATTAATCTGAGCTCAGGATCGACCCACAAGACTCAGGAGCTGTGAGACAGCGAAGGTACCTGTTATCATGTCTTCCCAACAAAAATCATATTCCAATAAATTCTTGCAGAGTTATCACTTTATACAATGTGCTATGTTCCTCTAATGGCTTTATGTGCAAATTTATACATCTCAGTGAACACTATAATATAATAATAATTACATAATTAATAACATTACATTTATGTGCAATCTTCTATATATTTTACACTGTACTCTATTTATTTTTCTTTTTTAACTTCTTAACTTCCTGTCATGAGTGTAATGTTTAAATGTCCTCTTTGCTGTCTGTTTTCACACTAAATTTTATTGTACTGTATTGATTGAATTAAAGTTTCTTACCTTATTTTATGTCTCAAGATGCAGTACAAAGTATAGATGAGTATAGACAATCTTCTTTTATATACTTATATATGCATATGTGTGTGTACATTGTCTTAATTCTACACTCTCTGTTCTTGATGAGTGTAGACTAGCTGGAGGTCCAATCTTGTGCCCTACAGAATAGTATGCTCTACTGATCTGTTGTTTATGTAACAGTAGACAAATCCATCAGTTTACTGCTGTGAGATCAGCTCTTCTATAGGTTCATATTTCTCTATTTGCAAACTCAAGCACTCCTGCTCAAATCCCTGATTAGAAGCGAACAGATGTTGCCATATGATAAATATGTGATGTTGCTCACACAGAGAGACAAATGATTTTAGACAAATGTCACAGTTATGCTGTATTTTAGCCAGATGGAGATTTATAGCTTGGAGCTGAAACCATTTTTACTCCACAGACACACAGACATTCTGTGGTTTCTCAACAGATCAGAATATCCAAAAGATGACCAACAGAGTGAGAAGTGAGTGAGAAGTGATTGGTAAATGGTAAAACAACGGCATTATCTGACAGATGGTGCAGATAATAGATGGTGTGCTGAAGCTACAAGGAGCAAAACTTTGCTGCAGCACTAAGAACACACTTGGCCTTGCTTATGTCCACACACACACACACACACACACACACACACACACCCCTCATTCAGGGTGAGTGAGTGTGAGTGTGTGAGGGTGAAAGAGCACCTCAAAAGTAATAATCAAGACTAAATCCTGCCCACCTGCTGGCCAGACTCACCTTCCTTATAGTAAATTATTTCTAAATGAAGGCACAGAACTGTCGGTCCTCCTGCTTCACCACCAGGGACAGAACATCTCCCAGCCCATTGTCTGTTTCCACGGTTTCTCCACATCATCATCATCTCAGGGAGTGTTTTTCCTCCCCGCCGTCGCCTCAGCCCTGTTCATTAGGGATCTAATTCTGCACCTAGATTCATCTAATGCTGCTGTGTAGTGTAACTTCTATTGTTTTTCATACCAACAAAACGAAATTAAGTCGCAAATGAACAGAGCCAAAAAGAAGAACCAGACAGAAACGTCATCGATATTCCTAAAATAGAAATAGGAATATCAGTGTGCATTAATAATTTAATGAACTTTGACACTGTTATATTGCTGCTGTTCAGCAGACTGGAACATTCCCCAAAAGCAAGAGGAGAAGGTGAATGTGAGCACGAGTGGTTTATGAGAGAACTCCATTCCTCCATCTATCATGTCTTCATCTTCTGACCTTGTCAGGAGTAGCTGGACAGTTCCCTGCCAGGCCCAGAGAGGGTGCTGGCAGGCGAATCTCGGAAGCCTGCTCATGTGTCTGTGTTTCCCTGCCTATTGTTCTCTATCCTGTTGTGTCACCTGTTCCTAATTAAACTTAATGTGTAGCCCTATAAATAGGGATCCTGGTGTTCATGTCTTTGTCGGTCAATGTTTAGTGTTTAGCTGTCCTGTGGTTGTCATGTGAAGTTTTGTTTAGGTCGCCATGTCTATGTATGGTTAAGTTTCGGTTTTGTTTTAGTTTAGCCATGCTATGTCTGAGTTAGGTTTGTTTCCCCCTGTCTTGGGTTTATGTAAATAAAGCAGCGCTTCACTGAATCCCGCGTATGGGTCTATTTTCCATGGCGTGCCGGCGCACAATGCACCACGGAGGTCCGGGTTCGAGCCCCACACGTCGGGGGTGCCCGGATGTGACAAATTGACAGACCGTTCTGAAGACGCAGCTGGATTTCCAACTAATACCTGGTCACTGCAAGGTTCTGCAGTCCATCAGGGGAGGACATCCGACAGACCACCTGCTTTGGAGGGTGTTCGAGCAGGTGGGCTCCCTTCCCCATTTCCCCAGGGTGGTGCCTCCATCCAAGTGCCAGTCGAGGATGCCGCTCCGTGATGGGATTGCCGCAGAGGACGCTGCTTGACTTCATGTCCTGGGGTGCACACCCTTTTTACTGGTTACCCTGGAAGCGTGGTTTCCACCATCTTGCCAGCCGGGGATGCCACTTCACGAGGGAGTTTTCTGTCGAGGACACTTCCCGCCTGTCTCGTGCATTTGTCGGATGTCACTGTATCCCTGGAGCTGTGGTACCGCTATGGATTGCAATCCTGAACTATATCGAGCCTTGCACCTCCCCTCTATAATGAACTACCTCTCCCGACTATCCCTGGGGTGCCCTTTTAGCTTGGCTGGAGGTGCTTCAGGAGCCGCACCTTAGAGGAGGGGTTATGTCAGGAGTAGCTGGACAGTTCCCTGCCAGGCCTGGAGAGGGCGCTGGCAGGTGACTCTCGGAAGCCCGCTCATGTGTCTGTGTGTTACCCTGCCTATAGTGTTCTATCCTGTTGTGTCACCTGTTCCTAATTAACCTTAATGTGTAGCCCTATAAATAGGGATCCACACGCAGCACCACAGAGGTTTGGGTTCAAGCCCTGCACAGGGGGTGCCCGGACGTGACAGACCTGGGGTAATTACTACCATCGTTCACCTCGTTCCACAAATGCCACAGCAAACAGAAGTTTTCTCACATGTTCTATTCAGTCTTCATTTGGTCTGCTTTTTCAATTCCCTCATCACAGTTAAACATGTTCTGGGTGATCGTACACTACACTCGTCGACTATCCACTCGATTAACTCGAGCTTTTCTCTTTTCTCCAGAATGATACGTGGTAAATAGTGATGGAAACAATCTGATTAATACAGAAATAAATAATAACATTTCAAATACAACACTAAGGGTTTAGGACATTAGAGTCTTTTAGGATTCTCAACATGGTTTCTATTTCTGCTAAAACAATAACAGTGTAAAAGTAAGACCATGTTAGAGAGATAAATAATTGATGTATTTGGTATGTTATTGTATTCTTATGAAAGTTTGGATTTAAACAGGACACTATACACAAACTTATTAAGACATTAACATTAATTTCAATGAGCAGTTCGTATTCACCGTATTCACTGTTATTATCATCATCCTGCATTTTCTCACACTATCACTATCAGTCATGTCCAAAAGAACAATAAAACCCCTTTAAATGTATTTTTTATATGACGGATATAAAGTCCAAGTGCTTTTATTTCGCAGTTTTTATCTGGTTGGTTTCTAAATTTTGCCTATTTTTGCCTTCAATCCTTCCAGAGCGTCAAGGTTAGACTAACGACCAGAACGCCTTAACATGACATCAGCTGTTTATTTAACCGTGTTACAACCTCAAGTGTCATAAACTGAGATTAGTGACTTTAAATGACATTTACAGCTTGTTTATAATCACACAACCACATGAGCAGAGTAACTTCTGTCTGATTCCACACACTGAGTGTGACCCCAGGTCCAGTGTCACCTAAACAGAATCTGAACCTAAACATCAAAGTCTAGGTGTGGGTATCATAGTGGCAGATGGATGAGGGCATAAATGGTGTGACATTGATGGAGAAGCTGATAATGCCCCCTAAACACGTAGTGACCCTGAGTCACATACGCAGCATGTTTCTAAAGGACATCTATAAATAGCTGAAAAAAACAGTTTACACATTTCCAAGGATGTCAATTAGGCAATGTGTCTGTTTAATCCTTCTAATAATCTTGATGTAAACCAATTTATCTACACTTTCTGTATATATAATTAGCTCTACATTAATTTCAGTTAGGTGAATGAGATCCAAAACAGCCTTTTCCCATCTCATTTGGTACGACCAAACTATTAATCAGCACAGACAAGGCAGGGATCCTGGAAAAAGATGAGCGGCTCATGTTAAGCCGAAGAGGTTCTGCAGGTGGCAGCCATTTTCACCCCGAGTTCCCATGAAGTCTGAGCTTCATTTCAACACCGGTTCATTGCACCGCATTATCTCTAGGACTGATACAAGCTTCTTTGCTTCGGTGATTCAGACATGCAATATCATCATGTTTTTAACGGGAAACCTTTTGGTTTTTGGGGCGGGTGCCCCCAATGATCAATTATCAATTCTCAATGCCTAGACCTTTTTTCCTTGAATGCTATAATTTCTCGATTTTTATTTCCATATTCTGATGACACACTAGATGTCTTATCGTTCTTACGAAGCTAAGACAAAACAAAAAAAGCTAATTGACAATATTTCTGTACCACTGGGTCAGACTCAGACTCTGGTACTCAAGTAAACAGAAGTCAGACTGCTCAGGTACACAGTTGCAGTATGTTGAGCAAACTACAGAGGCTTTTGCATGTGCTAAGGTTGGCAAGGATGTGCTAAAAAGACAGAGAATTCTGTATTTACTCTGGGAGCCAAGACATAATACGGGAAACTGCTGTGCTGCTCATTAGCTGGAAGGCTGAGAGTTTTTCTGGCTGGAATGTTGTTAGTGTGTCAGACCCAGACATCGGACAGGCCACTTAACCAGCTTGCTCGGATGATACTGTAAGACCAGCAGTTCTCTTGGTTGAAGTGTCTGACTTGCGCATTAGACTGATGATGTAGCTTGATATACCTTGGTTAGAGCGAGTCCTCTTTACTATTTTAGGAGCTTGGCCTTTTACCTGGTAAGTGTAAAAAAACGATTCTAGCAGCAAAAAACACAATCAATATTCTTATGTGAATAAGGAACTGGTTCTTCGTACCCTCTAGGCTGTTCTCAAGGGATGCCTTCATTGGCAAGGAACTCCTTGTCTACCATAACTTCATAACACTGAGTTCAGGAGCAGGAAAGAGATGGGTAGCATATACATCTCTGTGACAAACGGTAGTGAGGGGACTGGGTTTTGTGAGATGTCTTGATGATGTCCTTTTAATAGGAGCTTCTTCTCATCTAAAGCCCTAGTTAAAGCTATAAACGTTGGGGTGTTTTTGAATTTTTTTTTCCAATTTGGCTTCAAGTTTGCTCTCAAGGAGCTTTGATAGAACTTGACAAGCAATGTGTGTTATACTGTCAGATAGAAGCTATAGCAAATTTGCTAATTCCCAGGGAATGCAACTGTAATTAAGGTCTGGAATACAGAAAGGGTGAAGACCAGTCCATAAGTCATCACTAGATATTTGTCTTCCATTCATCTCCTCACTTTCAGGCCCAACTTGGTAAAGAACTGGGCCCCACATACTGTACATGCTCTAGAGCCAAGGGAACTAGGGGCAAGTGGTACCTATATTTGACAGTGACAGTGACCCTATAGTCTATATGTGACCTTAGACTGGTGATGTTCTCTGATGTACCATGATCTACACTCTTTCTTCTCTGTTGTCTCTTAGAAGTTCTACAGTAAAGTAAAGATTGTATTATAATGTACAGAATTATTATATGTACAGGAAATGCATCATCATCGTCATCACCACACTATCTGCTATGGTGAAGATGTCACCACTAACAGCAAACAGAACTTTCATGCCATCTAGCCTTCACACCACTGATTTCTCTACAGTCTACCTAAAACACCTGTGGCTGCAGCAGACAAGTAGCAGGCTGCTAGCAATCGTTCCTCTCTGCATGTGAGCGCAACATTAGTGAGAGACAGATGGATGAAGCGAGGAAAGGAAAACGGGTATCAGCAGCGTGTGCTGGAGCAAATGAAGAAGAGTGGGTGGAAATAAATAATGATAGACAGCAGGGGAGGAGGACGACCGTCAGTGCCAAATGGGGCCATGGCCGCATGTATAATTGCCTCTATTAGCACCATCGCTCTAGCGCTCGAGTGCTGCTCCCTTTTGCTCTGCACCTCATAAAAAAACAGGATAGCTTTAGATTTTAAAAGAATCAAAGATGTGGTCCTTGTTCATCCATGATTGATCTTCTTTTGGAGCTTATGAAGTGAAGAACATGTCACAATTAACTACAATCAGAGAACACTACGCAGATTTTTGTTGTGTTTTTATTGATCCCCACCACCTCATCTGCAATTTCTACAGCACACCTCTTTAAACACTGTTTCCTGACAAACACAAACGAGGCTTTGTTCATAAGTTTGTCAGTGGATTAGAGGTCCTAGTGTTGTATCATCTTAGTGCTGAAAGTGTTATTGTGCCTAATCTTAGTGCTTACTAAGACTAAGAGTGATATTATTACACAGCAAAATGAGGAAGTCTTGGAAATCATCTGAACTTACACCATAGTAACCAGAGCGGTCAAAAAGGTTCTTCCTCTTAACTGTAATGTCTGATACTAATGGTGGTTTGGGACAATTAGGACTATATACCTGCCTCAGGTATATGTAAATATATCTATAAACAGCATCTCCTTCAAGTCATACATCATAAGAGGATTAAATGCAAAGCAATACACAAAAAAGAGGAAACACAATCAAGTTACTATGAAATTGCTAGTCCAAGAACATCTACACACTGAGTGAGAGTTCTACATCCCTTCAAGTTCATAAGTCAGTAATCACTCCTGTACTTTGATACAAGCCACGCGTTCATACTCAGTATAAATAGAGTGAATCCACCCACCCAGGGATATTTGTGGTCTTCATGGCAGATATCCTCCTCCACTGTTACCAGATCCCTTTTAGCAAGGACAGGTAGTGCCAATGTTTAAAAATACTACTGGCTACCAGCCACTCATCAAGAGAATACTCGCACAGGTAAGTGAAAGGTATTTCATAGGAATTAGAAATGTTAAACAGGACAAAGTGAAAGGCACTAATCATCCTAATCACAAATCTCCTTCCTGTTCCAATTCAGTCAGCAAAATATTCTTTTTGATGTAAATTGTCAAAAAATAAAGACAAGGAGAGAAGTATGATCATTATTAGGAAGATCTGTACTGTTCTGTCTGGCAGTCCCACCGAGAGAGCTGATATAAAGAGCTGTAACCTCCAGCGCTGGAACATTAACATTAACAGGAAATTATCTGCCGCTTTTGTTCAGATCGCTCCTTCAGGATTGTGACTCTGTGGAGCAGTAAAAAAAAGGCTGGAGTGACCTGCAGTGTACAGAGAAGGTTGATGAGTTCTAACAGTCGTATCCAGAGCTGAGTATTGATGAGTTAATAGAAGTTGCTTTTGGCTGCTCCCTGTTCGGGGTCGCCACAGCAGACCAACTGGTCCGCACAACAACTTGGCAAATGCTTTACGCCAGATGCCCTTCCTGATGCAACCCTCCCATTTTTCCAGGCTTGGGACTGGCACTGCATCCAGTGGTTGGGAATCGAACCCGGGCCTTCTGCATTATAGGCGAGAAACCTACCACTGAGCCACCAATGCCCCAGTATTGGAGTTAATAAACACCAAAAATCACACAGATCTGTATTCAGACTTGAAATATGCCTGGACTTGAGCAACAGTATACTGAAGAAACGAGTCGATGAAATTAAAGCTGAAAAGCTGACTCCCAGAGGTTATGAGAAACTTCTCTGTAACCTTTTAAAAGAGGTCTAACTTGCTTTCTAAACACAATCATCTGGTAAGGAGTCTGGGATACTTGCACTGAATGTAAAAAATAGTGGCGGACAGTTAGATATTTTGAGACACAGAAAAGACAGTAAAATAACAAGGTAACTTCTTTAAAGTCGCAGAATTTATTGCAGAATTGATTTTATTTACACTTTGTCATACAGAGCTGGTGATTTAGATAAAACTGTAAAAAAAAAAAAAAAAAAAAAAAAAACATTTATAGACTTCTATAATTCACAGATCTCAACTTCACCTGCACTCTTTAATCCCCAGAGACACGATACAGAAATGTTGCTTTTTATACACGAGTGCATGTTTTCATTAATCCTCTACAGTAGAAACTAAAGTTTTCAGAACGCTCCAGAGGCCAGGACACATGGAGCTGACAGGATTAGATGCTCTGTAATTACCTCTGCTGAATTACATGCTGAATATAAAATTATGCTCTCACTGAACTTCAGTGTGATGAGTTTGTGGGTTGTCAGGTGTCAGGAACACTGTGGAGGTGGAAGACATTTCCCTTCAGCCGATTCACATCTAACACTGATATCTCGTATCGACTATATTTATATCGTTTGCAAAAAAGTTATTAACTGTATTTATAATTGCTGGATATAAAAGGCAGTTACACTTACGGCTGGCTGAAACTCTCTGCCTCAGAGTGTGTTAAATACACGGTAATGGATTTTATTTAGCATTAGAGACACAATGATTTCACTTTTTCTTTTTGGATACTGATACTGAACCCTTTAGTATCAACCAATACCGATACCAACCCATCTTAAAAAACGCTTCAGCTATAAAATCATCTCTTACACACAAAAAATACATATACAAATACAAGTTCTTTTTCTATTTTCTAATTTTAACTCTCCTTTTAGTCTGCTTTTAAAACATATACAATAAAAAAGCATTTAACTACATGTGCTATTGTGAATGCTTGTGTAAGTAGCAAATAAAATTTTTAGAAATATAATAAAATAAAACATTATGCCATATTGATATATATATATATATATATATATATATATATATATATATATATATATATATATATATATATATATATATATATATATATATATATATATATATATATATAAAATAAAATTAATATAATTATATACATTAAATAAAATCAGCCTGTTGTTACATTTGCTTAATAAAATTCATCAGCTCAGTATTCAGGGCAGAGAAGATGAGTTAAGCAGATTTGTTCCAAGAAAAAAGACTGTATCAGGAATACAGAATAAATTAATGGAAATCTGAACAGCGTCAGCAAAAAAATGTTATAAACGTGACTAATGCAGGAAAACCAGGAAGACCTGATCCACACATCTGAGGGCTTAAAGAAAAGGAGAAAGGAGACTTTCTTTCCATTGTGACAAATCCACATATAAAAGCGTGAAAGAGAGCGAGGAGTAGACCAGGACGAGTCAGGTCTGCTCTGTTGATTCTCTGACGTGTCGGTGATGTGTTTCAGACAGCTGTTTACAGACTGTTTCATCATTCTTGATTTCTCTGAGGTCACTTTCTCGCTTATGAGTTGCTTGAGTTGCTTTGCCTGATCCATGTAGGAGTCAGAGTCAGTCATCTTCATCTTCTAGTCACAGTCTAGTTTGGTACTAATGGATCAGGGTTCAGTACTAATGGACTAGAGTTCAGTACTAATGGACCAGGGTTCATGGACTAAGGTCCAGTACTAATGGACAAGTGTTTTGTACTAATGGACCAGGTTTGGAAATAATTGACCAGGATTTAGTACTAATGGACCAGGGTTCAGTACTAATGGACCAGAGTTCGGTACTAAAGGACCAGGGTTTGGTACTAATGGACCAGGGTTTTGTACTAACAGACCAGGGTTTTGTACTAATGGACCAGGGTTCAGTACTAAAGGACAAGAGTTCGGTACTAATGGACCAAGTTCTGTACTAAAGGACCAGGGTTTGGTACTAATGGACCAGGGTTTTGTACAAATGGACTAGGGTTCGGTACTAATGGACCAGGGTTCGGTACTAAAGGACCAGGCTTTGGAACTAATGGACCAGGGTTTCGTACTAACGGACTAGGGTTCTGTACTAATGGACCAGGGTTCAGTACTAATGGACCAGGGTTCGGTACTAATGGACCAGGGTTCGGTACTAAAGGACCAGAGTTCAGTACTAATGGACCAAGTTCGGTACTAAAGGACCAGGGTTTCGCTTTTTCCCACACTACCCCACTGCTGCGTTCCCTCCACTGGCTACCAGTAGCTACCCGCATCAGATTCAAAACACTGATGCTTGCCTACAAAGCCAAGAATGGACCAGCACCATCTTACCTCAAAGCTCTCGTCACTCCTCGCACTGCACCTCGCTCCCTCAGATCCACTAGCACTGCTCGACTGGTTCCAGCAACTCTCAGGGTAAAAGGTAGGTATATACGTTTAGACTCTTCTCTGTTCTGGCACCGAGGTGGTGGAATGAACTTCCCCTAGATATCCATAGAGCCAAGTCACCGACTGTCTTCAAATGGTGTATGAAAACCTACCTCTTCCTGAAAGACTTAAACTACCTCTTATTTTTCCCTGTTTTTATATATTATGTTGTATATACAAAAAAAATCCCCAACTCAGTTTTTGGGCTAATGGTATCCTAAGTCTGTGTCTTATTGAACCAATGTATTCATTGATAGAGACTTTAAAGCACTTTTGTACGTCGCTCTGGATAAGAGCGTCTGCCAAATGGCAGAAATGTAAATGTAATTAAATAATTTAGTTATTTATTAAAAGTTGTTTACTTATTATTATTATTACAGTTGTTATCCATGTTTGTTCGGTTTCAGTGACTTTATGTAAGAACACTTTTTACACCATATTTTGCCATATTTCTGACCAATAAATAAACCTTTGCTCTCCCCCCGGCCCTTATCACGAGCACTTTAGCAAATGTTGCCCTTTTTTCAGCTTCACTTTGTGAACTGAAGCAAAAGTTGATATTCTGTTAGTCAAATGGAAATAATAAGTGAGAAACTGTCCAAAGAATAACTGCTTCCAAGAAGAGAGGAGAAATAATGAGATACTGTTTATTTTTATAATGGAAGTGTTATGCCTTTAGGGAGATTTTTAAAGAGTCCTCTGGTTGAAGGGTTCAGGTTCTGCCAGATTTGGATGAGGAGAAATGATACGAGAGAGTTCATGTGTGCAACCTGGTCATGTTTTTTTTTTAATATCATTTGAGTTATTTGAGCTCTGACAGCCACATTACAGCAGCACCATGTCCTAAAGCAATACTGTGTCTGGATGTAAAACCCTACAGTTGCCCAGCATCTGAGGCATTCAAGCATGTATACACAATCATGTCCTATTTATGCAATATGCAAATTATAATCCTGTGTCATTATTTCTGCTATTTTCATTATAACAACCTTTCAGTTTGCTGGGTGGGTATGCAAGAACTACAGAGACAAAGAAATCAAAAGCCCATCAGACATGAAGCGTTCACACTGACACGCCGTGACTGAACATGCTTCCTGCCTCAGGCTGCCACAAGATACGATATGATTTAGAGTCATAAGCCGTTATTTTGATAGACATAAGTGTAAAATATGATTTTTTTTAACACACCAGTCGTTTCTCATGGTTAGGTAATAATCACTTTATGATTGTTGGCCTGATTAATGTCAGACCAGTGTGAGAGAGCCAGTGTGATCAGTTCACCTTTCTGCTGGTCACTGTGCAATCTGCAGTCAGAATCGTGCAAAAGCACACTGAACTCTCTGAAACTTGTCTGAGATTTATAGTTGCAAATCACAATAGAGGAAAATACAGCTGCCTCCATAGACTTCCAAATGTGATTATAATTCCATTTGAAATAGGGAAGCAGCTCCCCCCTAATGGTGTGTAGGTAAGAAGATGAACTGTGAAACTCCACCAGAGCTCCACCAGATCATTGATGGACCATCAAAAGTTTTTGGCAAAACCAATTTGTTACACTGTTCTCTAACTAAAATGAATAATGCCTTGAACTTACTAGCATCTGGGGGAAACTCTGGCTTGTTATTTTGGATTGCATCATGCGTTTTGGCAAGTTTATTTCTCAGTTCCAAGTGTTCTAGCACCAGTTTTCAGGAGTTTTTTGCACCTGGTTTCAGGTTCAATCAGGACACATTTGGCCCAAATTACCTTATGTCTGTTAAAGCTGTACCTAATAAAGTGGACATTATATTATTACTATTTCCAAAACTGAGTTGAACAAATTCTTCTTGGCATATCTGGAAATGAAACAGCTTCAATTATTTACAGATATCTGCATTTTCTCATTAGTCCTGCACTCTGACTTCGATTTCCTCCGTTTCACGGTGGCTTTAAAATTCTGCATTTCAAGCTGTGTGCAATTTGTAGACAGTCCCATTGGCCCAACCGGCCCTCAGTGTGGTGTCTGATCTCATTTCATAAATATCATTTTAAAGACGTTCTAAAGATTTTGGTACCCTTACACAGATCTGTCCTGGATATCGTGTCGTTCCAGTTGTCCCATTTACAGCATTTGGCAGACACCCTTAGCCAGAGCACCTTACAATTTTTATCTCATTTTATACAACTGAGTAATTGAGAGTTGAGAGCCATGCTCAAGGGCCCAGAAGTGGACGCTTGATGGACAAGGGATTTAAACTCACAACCTTCCAATCAGTAGTCCAACACCTTAACCACTAAGCTATACCATATCCCCATGTCCCATATGTAGTGATATTAAAATTAAAACATGGTAGTGTCTCGTGTTACTGTAATGTGACCCAAATACATGCTATTTATAACATCATTTTAGTAACAGGCTTTCTTTCAGAGATTCTGAGTCAGGACCCAGCGTATTGATCTAGTCAGCTAACAGATACCATGCCAGATACCAAGATGAAGCACTTTCTCATTAAATAATTCTTCCAGTGAAGTTTTTGTGTCTCTTCTTTTTGCTCTCTCCTTCGCCTCTTAGTAAATGAATACAGTTTTGAGAGAATACAGCAGATGGTTAAGGATAATTCTCATAATGTTCTATAGCACCACTGAGACTGCAGTATTTGCCATGTGTTACTGATGAGGTTTCGGGGGTTAGACTGTGGATATGGATGGAAAGAAAGTATAGAAAGAAAGTTCCAGTGTTTATGTGGCTGGAACTTACACATTATTTATGGTTTTACTGGAGAAAGAATTGGTTCTATTTATTATATCTGGAGTGGGTGAATGCAGAACACCTGCCTGAGGGAACTGTAGAGTTTATCTTGTAGGTGAAGAATAAAGAGAGGAGTCTGGGTATCATTTTAGACCTTTTCATAAACATCCTTAAGACTGAGATGTTGTCTAAATTCATAGCTCTTTACTAAGCTGCTGATTTCAGAAATGCAGGTTGCTCTTCAATCTAAAGACACCATGAAACAGTAAACTCTCAAAACAGCATGGTTGATCGAATAAAGCCATTTCTGTTCAGTTTTGGTTGTTTGTTTTTACACCAAAGCTACAGAAAACACAGTCAGTGCCAGACCACGCTGCACCTGTTCCACCAAGTCAGGTTCTTGTCTAGGAAACTGATAGAACTCAACTGCCTAATTACCTGATATTACAGGTGAGTGATCACCAATGATTTGTAGTCAAAGACGATCTACTCTGCTTTCTGTGCATTAAGGACAAGAAAGAGAAATGCTCATGGTATCAGGGTCAAAGGTACCACCAGGTACCTTTTTTCTCCTAAATTTGGGACAGTGAAAACCCACAGGGTGTGAAATACCAAGCTGAAATCTAGAAACAGCAATAAAGCATGATCTTTGCAGTTCTCATGATTGCTCAGTATTGGTAATTAAGTTGCTGATACCTGAGGAAGGTTCTATGTTTCTGGAATTTTAAGTTGCATAAACACATGAAACTTAATGCCTTAAGGATCAGTGAGTATCTTTCTATTTTACCCTTTGTAACCATCGGGGTGGTGATAATCACATATGCCACAATGTCATGAGTAACTAATACACATTAGGACCAAGAGGAAAGTGTTTGTTGCTGTACTCATGGTACTGGACACAGCAATGAAGGTCTGCAAAAAATACCATCAATGCAGACTTCCCAGAGCAGTATGTGTTTGCCCATGAGGCATTGCAACAGTAGGTTCTGTCTAGAGGCAGTGGTGATTATGTCCACCCAGTGGGCCAGTGTCTCTATTTAGAATCCTCCATGTCTTTCCTGTGTTCCATATCAACAACGAGGTCTGAGGATCAGATGGCTACTGTCTGGTTTAAATAATGCAGTAGATTGCATACGAGACACAGCAAGGAATACTGTAAGGTCGAGAGGTTTAAAAAAAAGCTGTGATATGACCTTGGGGAGAAGCTTTGGGTTTCGTCACGAAAGGTCAAGGTTATCTGTCCATCAAAACTTGAAAGGCAAGCTTATAATCAGAGGATGCAGTTCTTCCACTGTTCCTGCTGAAAAAGGTCAGTTTTCACGAACACCTATTTCAGACTGGTAACTCAGATAAGCTCTGAAGGAGGAACTTTATTGGACTCCAGCACAAAGGGCAGAGCCAACGCCTGTCTGTTGGTGGCGGATGGATGCTTAAGTTTGTATAAATGGAACTTGTCTAGAAGAAGATTTTGTGTTTTGAGGCTCAGGCAATGCACTGGATAAGGTCAATGAGATAAACGTCAGGAGCATGACAAATGAAGACATTCTCAGCACATCACTAACTGTCTGTTTCTGTCCAGTGGTGTCCTTTCAGTCACTGTTTTCACCTTGGGAAAAAAAAATCTGTGTGTCAGAAGAAAGAAAATCTAGTATTACCTCACAGAGACAGGTGGATTTGGAGAACATCATCCCAGCTGATTCAACTCTACTGATGTAAAGATGTGCAGAGATAAGTTTGAATATCTATAGCACAGATTCCCCTGCAATCATCCAGCCACAGAAAGTCATCTACAGCTATGATGAGAGCAAGTTATGTTGCCTGACTGTCTAATCTTTCAGAACTTTGAAGCCTGGCATTCTTACTCCAGTCCTGGAAACAAACCAGAGTGTATGGTTTCAGTTTACTAGCTGCCAACACATCTGACTCATGTAGGACTTGAAAATGAGCTGATGATCTGTGGATCTGGTGTGTTAGGAGTCACAAACCACGAAAATGTGAACATGACTTTGTCCTACACCCTTCAAAGGTTCCACTGTTCACACTGTCAACTCTGAAATGTCCCCAGCTATAGGAGACGACCTGAGGTCTTTAAAATTAGTATCCCACTTTAATACTAAACAGATGGACAGACAGCAAAATTCCGTAAACGAACAGAAGCAAACGAATATAAATGCACAAAATACAAACTGTCCCTGAGGCAATAAATACTTCATTAATCTTAGAGATTATAAAACACTATTTTCAGCTGTTTTATTCATTTAACTTAAAATTTATGATTATTAAATATAACGTTTGATGCTAAGACTTCTGCTACCATGGCCATTGTTTTCATTTTAGCATAAAAACTTTTCTTCGCTTCTTTCTATTGACCCGACAGATTGCTGCCAGTGTAGATCACCTTTAATCTCCTTTAATTTATCTCTTTAGAAATGTTGTACTGTATTTTCATAAATTACCAAGAGAGTGCAGAGCACAGCTCATTTGCATGTAGCGACGCCCACATAACTCCATAAAAGGTAAAGTGCACAGGCAGCTGAGAGCACAAAATGTGTCATCAGGGTAAAGGCTTAAAAAACGAAAAAAGTGGAAAAGTGGAAGTTATTTTAACTCAATTCTATGCCAATAATAATAATAATAATAATAATAGTTGAGGTGTTTGTTTATGCTGCACGGTTCTGCATAGACAGACTGCCCCGTCCTCTGTTTATACACTACATTTCGTTTATTGTAACTCAATTATTAGTTTCATTTGTATTAATTTATAGGTTTCTGTCTGCTCCCTTTCTTTATATATTTATTTATTATTCTTTAATTAAAGCTAATACAATAATTAGACGGGTTTTCACTAAATGTTCCGGATGGAGCTCTTAGTCTAACATGAACTAGCATGAGGATGTGTTTCTGACCGAGACTCTAAAGCTCTTCTAGAAGTCTCTCAGGATAAAGACGCCAGGTAAATGCTGGAAAATCATAAAATAAAAAGTTTAAATTCCACAGTGCAATCCAGACATTATGTTCATACAGATTATATGATTATGTGTACTTTCACACACTCAGAGCAGAAGGATTTATGTATGATTTATGAAGGATTTTTGAATTTACAGGAGAAATCTGTTCATTTCCAGCTTGATAAATGAGGCCCATTGTCATAATTTGAAGTGAATTTTGTGTCTAAATAATCACAGCTCATGCTTGTTGTGTGTCTCAGTACTGCATTTTGTTCAGTTTTGTTTTTTGAGTAGGAGGCAGGACGCATCAAGGTTAAACAACATGGTATAATCATGTTTTCCCACACATACCAGAAAAAATCCCACCTCATGAACTATGAAATCCAACCAGACATTTGAAAATGCAGCAAAAGAAAAACAGTAAATACTTTACAAGCAGGTATATATATATATATATTTTGCTTCTAACACATTCTATAACCTCATCCTCGTTTTTGTATATGTGGCAGATTGTTCGTTCTGTATGAGGAAAACATTCCAGCAAAAAAAGTTGTTATTTTTATTGAAATCAAATATTAGTAATAAAGAAGAAGCCCTAAATGATCCTAGAAAGTACCATCACACATGGATTCACTGTGTTCCTTTCTAAAAAAAACACTGAAGTTCCATATATGAAGCAAGTGATTTTAGGTTCTATATAGAACTGCTTCTTTTAAGAGTGCACACACAGTCCTTGCATGCACTACATACCTGAGATTCTTCCTCTACAGAATGTAAAAAAAAAACACTCTTCTGATCTGTCAAGTCCGACAGTAAAGAGATCGCTCTTTTGGATCTTGAAGAACTCAGACCGCTTTCACATATGCCATGTTTATTCTGTTTGAGAAAAACCCTGGTGTGTTTTCCTCATGGGTGTGTTTTTTTATGCAAGTGAGAACACAGCACTCGCACTCTGGTGCGGACCAAAATAACCCCTCCATGACCGTCTTAGAGAACTGCTCTCCGCCTGGTTCTAATTAAACTCTAGCATGGTTAGATTCCTGTCAAAATACATGAACCAAGGATACCTATGTTACATTTATGGCATTTAGCAGGCACCCTCATCAAGAGCAACTTACATTTATCTTATTTATACAGAGAAGTTGAGGGTTAATCAGGGACCCAGCAATGGCAGCTTGGTGGTCCTGGGAATTAAACTCACAACCTTCTGATCAGTAAGACAACACCTTAACTACTGAGCTACACTTCCACTACACCATCATTTTTGGATTACAGGTGACATATTCTTGTAGATGTGCGCTGCTAAACTGAGCCAAAGGACAGAGCTGTATAGGGCTGGACTGATAAAATATCTAAGTAATAATCATACATTTTTGATGCTCTTGTACATTCTCTAATGAGATCTCTACTCACACTTACTCACACTTAGATCACTACTCACATGATGGTTTATTTAGTTTTCCATCACTTTATTGCTGACCATTGGATTAAGGATAATTAGATGCAGTGAGAAAACATCACACATATAGCTTGGATTTGGACTGAATAACAGAACTAATAGGTGTAAGTGCACTAAGAGTAACTCCTGTATCTCTGTTGTAACACTATAATGACTCTGGACTGCTATATAGGTGGAATATAACAAAGCAATGAGCCACTGAGCTCAGTGAGACCATTCCTTCTTGGACTGAATCTCATTTAAGCTCTTTTTTCTATTTAATGTCTTGCAAGCCAATTAGGTAAAACCTTGTTTGAGAACGGGCAGCTGTGTGCTTTCTGTCTGACTTCACAAGCAGAGAAAACAATTTGGCTCTGTGACACAGTTCAAAGAGAAACTGAGACACTCACAGATGGGAAGAGGGCTCACACATGAAAAGATTCAACACCGTAAGAAAGGCACAGAGAAAATAATAAAAGGAAAAGAAGATAGCAAAGCTGGAGGTGATTATACAGGGTTGTCTCATAAGTCCAGCATCATAAAAGAAAAAAACAAAACAAAAGCTTTAATTTCGAGACATTGTTCAATATGTTCTCATCTTCTCTTCCATTTCAACTTCCTAGGCTAGAATTATTCATTATTCTTCCTAGCTCAGATTTACCATAGTCTGTAAATAATATTAAGCATACATTAACCCTGTGATGTTGGACTTGTGGGACATTCCATATTATGGACAGAATTATTTGCACTCTTTATAGATATTTGGACGTTTATACACACATTAAACATCAGGTCCATCAGCAGGTTCATTTCGAATATCATTAATATTCATTCAGAATATTTTGAATGGTGTTATATTTCAAAAGCTTGCCCATGCTGATGAATCAGTCGGACTGTTCGATACTCTAACATTGCAGACACATCATGACAACAGCCAAATGATTAAAGAAGAGCTTTGCAGAGCTGTCAGACTATAACTTTACTTAATCGGCTAAAATGAGATTCAGGGCTGATGGATTTTGATAACTGTAGGCCTTGTTTGCCAAAAGTCACAGACGCCTGCAAAGCGTCTTGCATATTAACTCCACAGACCTCCACTTAACGTGTGAAAGAGGCAGTTCACGCAATTATCCCTCCACCTCCAAGGCATGCAGATCACTGCTAAAGATGGCACAATTAAGAAGGGTTTTGTGGCCTAATAGGAGAAGTGACTGTTTTTAATGCTGGAAAATTCCATGGCTCAAAGCTCTGACCATAATATGGCTGTTGGACTTCTTTTCGACAACTTAATGAGCCATTTGATCCTGACCTTCACTTTAAACTCACCTTATTAATATCAAGAGGTCAAACTCACCATATTGGACCTCAGTAGGTGGGATAACAGCAGCCCTGTTTAACTTCTGTCATTCTTAGCAGAATAAAATCAGATTATAAAATAAGATTATGATAAAACAATGAAGGGTTCTTTATATTCCCAGAAGTTCATGGTCTCTTTTATCTTTATAGAAAGCAATGAACCAGCATAATTTTATTTTCAGAAGACTGTATAAAACAAGTGAGGGTCAAGATATCAATAGAAAACATGGTATAATCTCATGAGACAAAGACACATTTAGATATAAAAAGACAAACTAATCAAGGACTAAAAGCTAAAAGCACCGATGGCAGGAAAAGGTGCGGAGACCAGACGAAAAGAAAATAACAGAACAATCAGACACAATCACGTGAACTTAATATGTAACATGAACACATTGTACATCAAAATAAAATCACATGCAGCACATGTCTCTCATAACCAAGAAAACATAACAAATAAATATTACTACAGATGAGCAGCTTTCTGCTCACTGGATATCTCCAGTTACAAAAACTTACTTAATTCTGTATTCTTGCTGATTGTAGCTGGAATGAGATAATAATGATTCAGTGTGTTTCTGTTAGATGTCAGTGTAGCCTATAAGTGTAATAACTGCCTGAGTGCAAACTGGTGTAACTGCTGAACCAGCTTCTGCTCTCAGCATCAAGATATTTATCATGGTTTCAAGCACAGCAGCCACCGCCCTCACATCATGCGATATTGTTTCCTGTCCTGTAATCATGTTTCCACCTACTTCTGACGTTACCTGTTTGCAGAGGTTATTATATATAATATGGAACTACTTTCGGCCTACACACTCAGTGGGATGGTTGTGTTTGGATCGAGGATGTGAAGCGGTACATTTGTGTCTGAGTAAAAAGATGCAAACTATCAAGTTTTTATTTGTTCTTGACATAAAAATGACTCCATGTCCAATCAGCAGTCCAGCTATGATGACTATAAACAGCTAACTGACAAGTCCAGGTGACTTCTTCAAGCTGCAATTAATTAGTTAATTCATGTATGTAGTGTGATTGGGTGAGTATTTTATTTTATACACAACCCCCAGGTTAGGAACCGCTGCCCTAATGTGTTCACCTGTTCTGTGTAAAACCTGTATTTAGGATGTGGATGTATACCTGCTGTTTCTCTTCATTGTTTGTGAAGTCTTCCCAAATTTCCTTATGTTACTGTGCTGTTTTCTGTTCTTATTTTGTTATCCATTTTGATTATGGATTGTTCTTTCATGATGTTGCCTTCCAGGATTTTCAACCCAGCTATGGAGATCTATATAACTATAACAGTTTGGATTGTCCTAAATAAAACCCAGGCACAAAATACACAGCTGTGTTCTCCACACATTACACTTTTGGCTCTTGATCTGAGATGACTGTGTAGATCTCTATAAGAAATCTCCAAATAGAAATTATTGAACAGAGCAGGACATACATACACTTAAATAACCTGGAACCAGCGTGGCTTAAAATAAAGGGACGAAAAATCAGTTCTGAGACAAATCAAATCTTTTGTGCTTTTCAAAAGGATTTGTTTTTCATCCATTCATTGTCTACTGCTTATCCGATCTATTCTTGGGTCATGGCGCGCCTGTGCCTATCTCAGGTGTCATTGGGCATCAAGGCAGGATACACCCTGGACAGAGTGCCTACCCATCGCAGGGCACACACACTCTCTCATTCACTCACGCAATCACACACTACGGACAATTTAGAGATGCCAATCAACCTACAATGCATGTCTTTGGACCGGGGGAGGAAACCAGAGTACCCGGAGAAAACCCCGAGGCACGGGGAGAACATGCAAACTCACACACATGGTGGAGGTGGGAATCAAACCCCCAACCCTGGAGGTGTGAGGCAAACGTGCTAACCACCAAGTGGTTACTGGGTCATACAGTAAAATATTAATTATATGTAAATCAGAATTTTTATATAGTGGCACACGAATGTTTCTGGAGTGGCATTTCTATTACACTAACACAGTTCTCTTTATGAAAAATCTTGCTCTAGTGTAGAGAACAACTCATTCATTTATTTTCTTTCCAGGGAAAATGTCACTGTTTTGTCTCTCGCTCTCCTGTTCCTCTGTATTAGATTTTCTTTTCAATGCTTTTAAACCTATAGCAACTTTAAAATATGGCAAATGAAATTTGTCTGTGATGGAAGTGACAGAAATGACTGAAGTGACTTGCTGTGCTGTGGAAACAGACTATGGTTACCATTTTCATCATAAAGGGAAGCACATGGAGCTGATAATGACATAAAGACTAAGAAAAACAAAGCAGCGTTGTTGCTGGAAGGTAGGAAATGATTGCTGTGACATTGAAAGAGAAAATGAAATGCTTTTATGATTCTGGCTGGAGACACCACTGCAGGTCCTCTGAATGTCAAACACAGTGATGGATTGTCAGCTGTTGCAACCATACAACAAGGAGGTAAACAGAATTGCGTGCTGGAGAATGAATCTAACACAGAACAATGAAAAGGAGAGAAGAAGAATGGAAAGAAGGTTGATGGAAAAGGGCAGTGAAGCATCACTGACTTCACCAGCTCTGGATTTAAAATACACCTATTTCTACTAACCATAACTGCAGATTATTTGAGGAGATGAAATGAAATAAAAAACACTTTGACTGCCTGAGCTGAAAGTGATGTGCAGGATTAACAGAAGGTCTGCTATAGCTGAAGTAAATGTTCTGGGTGGGATATACTGCCTTATGAGATTAGCACAATATGCCAGAGCTAAAACATTTAGGACTATAAATGTCTTATGGTGCGACTTGCAACGACAAAACATTTAACACGTTTATTTTCACTGAGAGCTGCAACTCTTATGGTGACATGAGTGACAACAACCGTAGTAACTAAATGAGGGGCGTGTCCAGGAAAGTGACGAAGTTTAACTTTATGCAAATACTGAGTGACTCGGGAGTGAAGACAATACGTTTACATGTGATCCTTGACACAGAGCACACACTGCTTCTCCTTTCATATCTCATGATATGATGCAGATATACACTGTTGAATTTTATACACAAACACCTCCACAATCTCCCTCCATAATGTTTCATTTTAGCAGCAAGAAAACTGATTTGGAATGCTTGTTGCTCCACCCACTGATAAATGTTATTACCATGGCAACCAGTAGTAGGAACGCCTACTGACGACTTCACAATACAGTGACTGGAGACTTGCTGAGATAAAATCACTGTATGTGTGAGCGCAGTTTAATGCAGGACTTGCACTGTAGTGAAAGTAAACCCTGACGTTAGAGTTAGACTGAGGTCCTGGGCTCAGGTCAGCCAACCAAGAGCAAACTGCAATCATTCAATCTAAGGAATATCACAGCATTTATTGATTTCTTAGTGTCATGTCTTATTTTAAAGATAAAATAATTAAAGTAAAAGCAGCAACTTTACTGCAGAAAATCCACATCAGCATTTCTCAGTACTGTGTTTGTCATTTATCATCATCTAACACACATGTTCCAGCCCTGGTCTACTATCGATTAGTCATGACTGTAGTGTCGCTGATCTGATCTGATGTGAGATGGATGACGTTGACAGATTTATTTGTCTCATGGCCTTCACCTAGGCCTCAACATGGAATAAATGAAGAGTAAGATTAATTACATACAGACATCAATTAACATTAACTATTAATTATCATATTATACTTAATGGTGTATTAAATAATAACAATAACAATAACAATAATAATAATAATAATAATAATAATAATAATAATAATAATAATAGATGTTTATTATTGTAATGTTTTATATACATTTATTTATAGCTAATAAGCAAAAATAATTGATTGATTTAATTAATGGGTGTCATGGTGGCTTGGTGGTTAGCACGTTTGCCTCACACCTCCAGGGTTGCGAGTTTGATTCCCGCCTCCGCCGTGTTGTGTGTGTGGAGTTTGCATGTTCTCCCCGTGCGTTGGGGGTTTCCTCCAGGTACTCCGGTTTCCTCCCCTGGTCCAAAGACATGCATTGTAGGTTGATTGGCATCTCTAAATTGTCCGTAGTGTGTGAATGAGAGTGTGTGTGTGTGCCCTGTGATGGGTTAGCACTCCGTCCAGGGTGTATCCTGCCTTGATGCCCAATGATGCCTGAGATAGGCACAGGCTCCCCATGACCCGAGAATAGATCGGATAAGCGGTAGACAATGAATGAATGAATGAATGATTTAATTAACAAAGACATGGACAGAGTTGGTACCGAATAGTCTGATCACGTGAGGTGAAAAGTGAAAACCTCAGGAGGAGTGAGGATGGTGAGCATTCCTCCATTTTACCCTGTGGTACAGCCACAATGGACACAACATGGCATTAGCTGCTCGCTGAGCCAAGTGATGGAGTGTTTTACAACATGAAATATTATGAGAGCCATTACAAAAGCCATCATCTTTCGCCACTTCAGCACGATAATGACTGAGATAAAGATCAGGAGAGAGAGGCCTTCTTTCAGATGAAGGGTTTCACTTTACACATAATATCGTTATAGAATTTAATGAGTGTGTGTGTGTGTGTGTGTGTGTGTGTGTGTGTGTGTGTGTGTGTGTGTACAATCAAATCCCTGAATCTAGCAATATCAGTAAAAAGACTGAGATATGAGAATTCCTTCTCTCTATGTGTGATACTGAACAAGAAACAGAATATAGCTGAGCACATCTCTCTTACTGGCCCACTGATGGTTAAATATTGGTGATGTCATTTAATGTAACATCATAGATTCTCCAACTCAAAGAGCTGCAAACTGGAAATCTCTCTCTGTGTAATATCTTATGTAGAGTCTCTCATATTCATTTCTGTGGTGATGACAAGCACAGGTTCTGAGACAGACAGACAGATAGATAGATAGATAGATAGATAGATAGATAGATAGATAGATAGATAGATAGATAGATAGATAGATAGATAGATAGATAGATAGACAGACAGACAGACAGACAGATAGATAGATAGATAGATAGATAGATAGATAGATAGACAGATAGACAGACAGACAGACAGATAGATAGATAGATAGATAGACAGACAGACAGACAGACAGACAGACAGACAGACAGATAGATAGATAGATAGATAGATAGATAGATAGATAGATAGATAGATAGATAGACAGGTTTCTTATGTGTTCTCTCCATTATAGGAAATGCTTGACACACCAGGTGCGCTTCCGGTGGTACCTCAGGCATGTATGAAGTTTGAGAAAGTTTCCTTTTTTTCTGATGCACTAAACAACAGTAAGTTACACTTACGGTAAAACACGTATTCGGTGTAGCTGGACCACATCTTGTCGTCGGCGTGCTGGCTGACCACGGAGGCGGTGAGGGACGAGTTGCACGCCACCATGTGGAAGCCACACTCGGACAGCATGTCGAAGGCGCGCTCGAGCTGCTTGAACTTGAGATAGAATCGCGACGTGTACCGCTCGGGAGTCCGGTCCGGGTCGCGGCTCTCGTTCAGGGTCTCGCCGAACACCTCCTTGGCCAGCGCAATGCGACCGCACACCATGATCCGCGGCACGCGCCGGAACTTGGCGTCCGCCTGGCTCTCACGGCCCGCCGTGCACGTGCCGCGGTAGCCCACCGTGAGGAAGCCGCTCTTCCGGTCGGCGGGCACGAGGGAGGGCGGCGGGCACGCGCGCTGGTCGCTTCCCAGCGAGCCGTCCTCGTAGTCGCTGTGCGCGCACTCGTCCGGACTGGGCTTCACCTCCTCGGGCGTTAACAACTTCACCAGGTCCGGCAGCTGGAAGTACTCCGCCTCCTTCCTCAGGCGAGCTTTCTCAGGGAAATGATCCGGCAGCACCACCTGTCTGTCCCGCAGGAAGTCCAGCACGTAGCGGAACAGGAAGCCGTCACGGTCTATGAAATACCGACCCTTGGGGTCTCGCGCGAGATCGGGGACGGCGCTGCTTTTTGGAGAAAATATTTTGCCCAGTAGAGAACCGGGATGGCTCACGAGCGTGGCGTGGCGCGTGTAGTACACCTGACCCCCCACGTTGAGCTCGAGAACGTCTGGAAAGCAGTTCAGGGCGCATGATGGCTCTTTGGTAGCGGGTTGAGTCCTACAGTTCCCACTCAAAGACATAGTTTCAGTCATCAGGATAGGATTAATAATAATAATAATAATAATAATAATAATAATAATAATAATAATAATAATAATATGAAAGTTTCTTCCAACAAGATGTCACATGAATTCGATCTTCATCATGAGAATTTTCATCATCATGAAAGCAGTTGCAGTTGACTCAAATCTGACTCCTCCCAGAAATATTTAGTTTTCAATAAAAATGTCTGCTCTTACGCTCAAATCGCGGTGAAGGTAAAATGGATCACAGAGCTGAGAAAAAGCAATAGCTTCAGGAGAGCTTTAGTAGGGCTTGAGGAGAGCTTCACGGACGCCTGAGCACAAAATGAGGAAGGTATTGCGCCTCTGTGTCTGATTTTCCAAACAGCACTCAAAGACACAGGAAACATCCGTAAGTAAAGGTAAAAAACAACAACACCAACAATAAGTCCAGTAAAATATAACTCCACCAAACGACTGATGAAACTTTTGAGCAGAAACCAGTACGCTGGCGACGTGCCGGTGATGGAACTTAAAGACGGAGCTCGGTGTACTCACGGTGTGTCCGGAGGAGCGAGAGGCAGCATCATCACTCCTGCTCTGTTCGACATGATGCTTCTCATGTGGATTAGCAGATTCCCTCTATCGCCTCTCTCTCTCTCTCTCTCTCTCTCTCTCTCTCTCTCTCTCTCTCTCTCTGTCTCTCTCTCTCTCTCTCTTCCCCCGACCTAAGGACGTGCCCGCGCCCACCGTGGAGAAACGCGAGAGCGCGCATCGAGCTCCCTTTTCCCGCTCAGGGTGGTGCCAGTCTAAAAAAAAATAGAAAAGTAGAAAGGAAAGGGGGAAAAGCCTCAGCTGATGTTGCCTCAGCGGTTTAGGGGGGAGGAAAAAAGCATAATGGCTTATGAAGAATTACATCATCTTAAAGGAGTAGGCGCGCGGACCGGATGCAGTCTCACACGTACGAACCTGAATCTGTGATCTTTACTTTCTTTGATATTAATTAATTGATTAACTAATTTATTTATTTATTTATTGTAAATGTGTTTTGTAAATCCAGTGGACGTCCAATTTAGGAGATCACACAAGTTTAGCTTTTGGAGTGCTGCCTTGCTGTTTTTAGATTTTCCCCCCCTAAATGTTTCCTTTTTCGAACTGATTTTTATTCCTTTTGGCTCTGTGTAATGCTGAATTTTGGAAAGTTGTCCAATTAGCAGAAGCAGCAGCAGTGAAACAAACCGCTTTCCATTTCAGCACCACGGACAGAGAATTTTTTTTTTATCTTTATCTTTTGCGCCCTTCCTCAGAGTGTGTATGACAGTGTAATGACAGTCAGTGGCAGGTCGTCCATACTGGCAGATTCAGCAGATCCCTTACTATATCATCTTTAATGTTCATAAAGTCCTCATTCACAGCTCCATGCATTTTTAATTCAAATGAATATTATGTTCACTGCCCCATTTAACTCTAATAACAAAATTATGTGGTCAAGTGGTCAAATATGGGAACTGGAATAAGTGCTAATAAATAGAGGCCCACTGGTACAGGAATCATGCTGCCCCATGATCACTCTAGAGACATGTTCAGTAGAAGAGAAGAGAACAGGACAGTTGATAACAGGGTTAACTTGACTTTATAATTTTCGAGATCATTGTGCACACAGTGTGTGTACGGAATGATGTACAGAACCATTTATATTGTAATATATATTTCAAAGAGTGGGAGAGGGAGAGACAGAGAGTAAAATATCCTTTGGCAGCAGTTTTTGTACAGTTTCATGCAGATACAGATCAAGAGTTGCAGTTAATGTTCACATCAAATGTTTAAACTGCAAATGTGGCATTGTTGTTGGTTTAAGCATTTCATAAACTGCTGATCTCCTGGGATTTTAACAAAATAGTCTCTAGAGTTTACACAGAATGCTGTAAAAAACATCCATTAAGTGACAGTTATGTAGGAGAAATACCATGTTGATGCAAGAGGTCAGAGAATTGCCTGACTGATGGAGCTGCCAAGAAGACTACAATAGCTCGATTCATTTTAATCCAATCCAATTATTTACATCCATCCATTTTCTATACCTGCTTATCCTACTACTGGGTCACAGGGAACCTATCCCAGGAGACTACGGGCACAAAGCAGGGTACACTCTGGACAGGATGCCAGTCTATCGCAGGGCCCACACACACACACACACACTTTAGAGATGCCAATCAACCTACAATGCATGTCTTTGGACTGGGGGAGGAAACCGGAGTACCCAGAAGAAACCCGGGGAGAACATGCAAACTCCACACACACATAGCGGAGGCAGGAATCGAACCCCAGCCCTGGAGGTGTGAGGCAAATGTGCTAACCACCAAGCTACCATGCCCCCCAATCCAATTATATTTGAATTATAAAGTAAATAATGAACATTGATACAAAGCAGCATTACAGATACCCAGATTAAATTTATACCTAATGAGCAAGTCAGAGGTGAAGGAAAAACTCCCTGAGATGATATGACGAAGAAACCTTGAGAGGAACCAGATTGAAAAGGGAACCTCATCCTCATCTGGGTGACACCAAATCATTACAAACACCAGAGAGTAGGATTATAAATCATTATAAACACCAGAGTGTGGGATTCTAAATCATTATAATGTATAATTATAATATATATATGCCCAATATTGTGACACCACCTCTGCCGGCTTGCCTTCTTCCCATAGTACATCCTGGTGTTCCCCAGGTAAGCGACGCACACGTACCCGGTCATCCACATGATTTATGACCGTGTCGTGAGTTCACCACTGTTCCTTCTTTGGACCACTTATGATAGATACTGACCACTGCAGACCAGGAACACCCCACAAGAGTTGCAGTTTTTGAGATGCTCTAATTCAGTCGCCTAGCCATCACAATTTGGCTCTTGTCAAACTCGCTCATTTTTCCTGCTTCTAACACATAAATTTTGAGGACAAAATGTTCACTTGCTGTCTAATATATCCCACCCACTAACAGGTGCCATGACGAGGAGATAATCAGTGTTATTCACTTCACCTGTCAGTGGCCATATATATATATATATATATATATATATATATATATATATATATATATATATATATATATATATATATATATATATATACATACATACATACATACATACATACATACACACATATATATATATATATATATATATATATATATATATGTATGTGTATGTATGTATGTATGTATGTATACGCATCACTGGACACACACACATGGATCCACAAGGCTCCCACGAGAGTTTCAGCCTGTGCACAAATCACTGTTGTGCATTAGAGGGTCTAGCTGAGGCTTCTCAAAGCTGAGGCAAATGAAGTTTCTCTGCAGCTCTTTCTCTTCCTCTCCCTCTCTCTCTCTCTCCCTCTCTCTCTCTGTGTCTGTCTCTTTCTCTCTCTTTTTATTTAAATAGGTCAGAGGTACATTATCGCAAGCTTTGTTAATGCTGGAGCAATGCACCATTTGGTAGAAATGGAAAAAGAGCACGCATACCCCTAACTGCTGTTCCTTTATGAGCCATTAAGGTCTAATAACAATCACAGCAGCACATGGTGTATACAGCAGGGTCAGACACCCTCTTCCAGAGCATTTAGCATTCAGATCTGCCAGACTGTGCTGTGTATTAACACAAAGAATAACACAATATGCTCCAAAAGCAGAAAAAGAAAACATAAATCATGGATTACATCATGCTTGTTCAAGTACAATATGTTTTGCAAATAACACAACGCAGAATTTCTGGTAAGTTAAAGAAAGCTAATGTGACAGCCAAAGCCCTGTTTATGATTTGACCATCATGTGTCTCACAGCATGATCATTTTAGCTGAGATCATTTCCAAACAGGCTTCAAATTTACTGCCTCTCCATCACCAAGCCTCTAAAACATGCAGTCCCAGCCTGGCACTTCCAGCATTCACTGCATGAATATTTTTCAACCTGTCTATCACAATCTGAAGGAGCCTGGACTTTGAATGTCTGGGTTACTCCAGAACTTTCTTTCTAGTTGGTGCAGGGATGAAGCTGCCCTCGTCATCTCCGCTCACAGTATAAACAACCTTCGTTTTTCAGTAAAATAACTCTGACGGTTTGAAAGTTTGTTTTGATGAGTGATGAATCTTCAGGCCTGTTTCAGGGAGAAAACGTTGCCAAGCGCTGTCTCCACTCTAGCACAGGGAGGTGCCATGTTCACTCTGACCTCCACGGGGATTTACTACATCAGCTTTGTTTGTTTTTTTTCTTCTCACAGTCATTTAGTTCCTGACCCTGATAAACCTACTGCAGTACTTTTTAACTGTTTCTGTGAGATCGTAGCAGCAGCCTTTCATTAGAACAAATGGAACAATGAATCATGATCGAGCACGAGTGTGAGGAAAAACAATTCCTCCTTTCATGTCAATAATGTAGAATGACATGCTTCCACTTCATTCTGCATGCTTCATTTTGCATACACAAATGCAGTATAACTACAAACAAAATCACAAGAACCACATCCACAGCGTACAGGATTTTTACATACTTACAGCACAGCCTTTTCTTCTTTTATATCTTTAATTTTGGGTATGTGAAAGGTATTTTTAGTCTAATATATTCCATGAAAGAACAGTCTTCTATTCCTGGTGCTGTTTATTGAGAATTGCATGCTAGGATCTTGAAATCCCATTTTCCCTTTTCGTCTGACTGAGTTCTTTTGAGCAAAGCTGAAAATAAATAATTTGCAGGAAGAGGCTGCGGGAAGCCTCCATGTTGCATGGGTTGGGTGTATAATTGAGTCAGAGTATGAGGCGCTAAGGGCTTCTGCTCCTGCCAGCTGTGATTCCATTAGAAGCTGCCATGCCTCTGTGGAACATTGTCCTCATGATTTCTCATTTCACACACACACACACACACACACACACACACACACACACACACACACACACACACACACACACACACACACACACACACATACACACACACACTTGGCTCTGGCTGGCACTCCTCCACTGTGGGTGTGTGGTTTTTAATTCCAGGAGTGTAGGCGTTCCCTTCCTCTTAGGCACTGCTTCTGCCATTTGGCACAAAATGACAGGTAATTGTCTGTTTTACACACACACACACACGCACACACACACACACACACACACACACACACACACACACACACACACACACACACACACAAACCTTTCCCTCATCAGCAAAATGTCACTTAGCAGAACAGGTTACAGTCACATATAGAAATGTTTTTGTTCCAATAAATTTGAGCAAACACTGTAAACACTGAAGTGCAAATAAAACTGGACATACAGTAAACTGTAAATCCATGGCACAGTGGCTTCAAACGTACAACCCACAGGCCGGAACCTACCCAATAAAGTGTGCAGTCCAGCCCTTCGAATGAGTCTATACATCTAATGAGTTTGTGAGGCTTACCTGATGTAAATAATGTACATGTATATAAATAAATTCATATAAATAAATAAATAAATAATTTTCCACAGGCAGAATGAATAATGTGTAATACAACAGAACTTTTTTTCTGATAATTGTTCTGGTAATTCTTCCTGCACAGAGAATTCATTGACCTGGATTGGGATCGGTCTCTATTATTCAATTCTCCTTCATTAAAGCGTATAAAGAGCTCGAGCTGTGTTTCTGTGGAGAAATTGAATTAGAATGCAGTGATAAGTAAAGGGCTCATGTTTGTGTCAAAATTCACGACCATATGCCAAATCTGGAAAAGATTTCTCGCTTCCTGTCTCTGAGATCAGCCTGTCATGCAATTGTTCGTGGCTGATGTTTCATACAGTCTGTGTGAACGATCTAACTGCATTAGCTTTATTTTAAATGCATATGTAATTATATTAACTGAATATATTTTATATGAAGTATAAGAAGCATAGATAAAATTATGTATTCATGCTTGTTATCTCACATCTGCTGATAAGATACTGTTTAAAATATCCTCATGTGTTAGTCCTCACGCCCCCCCCCCCCACACACCACTCCGAGGCGGGTGAGTGTGCTTTCTGTAAATCCTTCCTCATCCTTCTTGAACAGACACAATCTCTATGTAACATGTTTTTATGAGAAACAGATCAGTGCCGCTGCATCATCACCTTAATGCTCTTACTTGCAGCTTTGCTTCCTGCCTTTGTCTTGTCGCATGTCATGAGAAATTTCCCATGTTTACAAGTTCTACAGGAAGTTATTAAAGTTCCTTACCTTAATTACAGCATGCAATAAACAACAAGATCATATAAACCTCTGGGTGTTAAATTATTAGCATGCAGGGCATCACAGCACTACACACAGCTTTAATATTGATTAGATCTATTTTAAAGTGTTTATTACCACATCACAATGTTTCTTAGAAAAGGAAAGGTTATCTAATATTTCTCACTGTTTCTAGACATACAGGTGCATCTCAATAAAGTAGAATGTCGTGGAAAAGTTCATTTATTTTCAGTAATTCAACTCAAATTGTGAAACTCATGTATTAAATAAATTCAATGCACACAGACTGAAGTAGTTTAAGTCTTTGGTTCTTTTAATTGTGATGATTTTGGCTCACATTTAACAAAAACCCACCAATTCACTATCTCAACAAATTAGAATATGGTGACATGCCAATCAGCTAATCAACTCAAAACACCTGCAAAGGTTTCCTGAGCCTTCAAAATGGTCTCTCAGTTTGGTTCACTAGGCTACACAATCATGGGGAAGACTGCTGATCTGACAGTTGTCCAGAAGACAATCATTGACACCCTTCACAAGGAGGGTAAGCCACAAACATTCATTGCCAAAGAAGCTGGCTGTTCACAGAGTGCTGTATCCAAGCATGTTAACAGAAAAGTGAGTGGAAGGAAAAAGTGTGGAAGAAAAAGATGCACAACCAACCGAGAGAACCGCAGCCTTATGAGGATTGTCAAGCAAAATCCATTCAAGAATTTGAGTGAACTTCACAAGGAATGGACTGAGGCTGGGGTCAAGGCATCAAGAGCCACCACACACAGACGTGTCAAGGAATTTGGCTACAGTTGTCGTATTCCTCTTGTTAAGCCACTCCTGAACCACAGACAACATCAGGGGCGTCTTACCTGGGCTAAGTAGAAGAAGAACTGGACTGTTGTCCAGTGGTCCAAAGTCCTCTTTTCAGATGAGAGCAAGTTTTGTATTTCATTTGGAAACCAAGGTCCTAGAGTCTGGACGAAGGGTGGAGAAGCTCATAGCCCAAGTTGCTTGAAGTCCAGTGTTAAGTTTCCACAGTCTGTGATGATTTGGGCTGCAATGTCATCTGCTGGTGTTGGTCCATTGTGTTTTTTGAAAACCAAAGTCACTGCACCCGTTTACCAAGAAATTCTGGAGCACTTCATGCTTCCTTCTGCTGACCAGCTTTTTGAAGATGCTGATTTCATTTTCCAGCAGGATTTGGCACCGGCCCACACTGCCAAAAGCACCAAAAGTTGGTTAAATGACCATGGGGTTGGTGTGCTTGACTGGCCAGCAAACTCACCAGACCTGAACCCCTATTGTCAAGAGGAAAATGAGAAACAAGAGACCAAAAAATGCAGATGAGCTGAAGGCCACTGTCAAAGAAACCTGGGCTTCCATACCACCTCAGCAGTGCCACAAACTGATCACCTCCATGCCACGCCCACTTGAGGCAGTAATTAAAGCAAAAGGAGCCCCTACCAAGTATTGAGTACATGTACAGTAAATGAGCATACTTTCCAGAAGGCCAACAATTCACGAAAAATGTTTTTTTTATTGGTCTTATGAAGTATTCTAATTTGTTGAGATGGTTGAGTTGGTGGGTTTTTGTTAAATGTGAGCCAAAATCATCACAATTAAAAGAACCAAAGACTTAAACAACTTCAGTCTGTGTGCATTGAATTTATTTAATACGAGTTTCACAATTTGAGTTGAATTACTGAAATAAATGAACTTTTCCACGACATTCTAATTTATTGAGATGCACCTGTATTTACTCACTTCAAGTTTTCAATATATTCTTCTGGCTGATCATTTTGCTTCTTGCTAGAAATAAATGCTTGAAAAAAACTAAATGATCTGCTAACAGAAGACAATTTTACATTTGAAATTATTAAAAAATCTACAAATAGGATTAATGATCTTATATTATTTTAAAAAGACACACTTTTGTTGATCTCGTCTATGTTCAAGACCTCGCCTAAGTTCTGCACAGATGTGAGAAAATGGAAACCTCAAACTTTACCCTGAAAATCATCAGTATGGAAAATAAAACCTATCAGAGTCTTATTCTAACACTAACTTGCTCAGGTCTAACTTTAACTCTCTCACTTTCACTAAGTGCTTCATCCTGGTCTGGGTTTTGGATCTAGCTGCTATCCCAGGAACACTGAGTGTGAAACAGGAATCGACCCTGGGCTAGACTCTGCTCTCTGTCATATACTGTATCACTGTGTTAATGTGTGTCTCACAGTAAAAAAAAAAAAAATTTTTATAAAATAATCTTTGACCACAGTCTTGCACAGCAGATGATAACAGTTACAGAGAAGCAGAACTGATTAAATAAACCCTAAGCAGCATGAGCTAAAAGTGCTGACCACTGAGATCTGCTCTAAATGTAAGGCCTAGAGAGAGACAAAAAACTCTGCATCTGTTGGAGTGGTGCAGATCAAGTGCTTTGACTATCTGCTTTTTTTTTTTTTGCTTTTTTTACTTCTGGTACATAATTTACTGTATTGTATGCACAATTGAGTTTAATGCGGCCACAAGATGCTAAATTGAGGTTATGAAAAAATATCGTCCACGCTCTGCGCTTAGTATTTTGAGTTCTCATTTCTCTGTTCTCTTCTTTAAAGAAAAAAGGAAACTTATCCATTAGGTATGTAACCAAATACAAATGCATTACTTGGAATGAGATGATGTGTTACAGATACCCATACAGGGAAGGATATACATGCAGCAGTGGGTTTTATTTGTTTGTTTGTTTGTTTGCTTGGTATCTTTTTTTTTTCAACTTATTATTTATTAATTAAATATTTACAGGGTATAATGCTTGAGTCTAAAGGCATGTATCGAGACTGAGATTTAAAAAAAAAAAAAAAAAAAAAGGCAGGAAGGTTTTACTTCTATATGGTCACGAGTCAGAGTTCAGATATGCCGCTTGCAGTTCAAGCAAAGACCCATCATAAACTACAGCGTTTATTCATTCACCCTTTGTAACTGCCTGCTCAGGGTCACTATGAGAGGGAGGTATATATGTATATATACAGGTAAAAATAATAACTGTATCAGGATCAGATAGTCTTTTGAAAGATTTAGTTGAAATCATGAAGCCTGAATTCACACAGCACAACAGCATTCCTGTGTGTTCCAGGGTTTTGTGTGTAGAACAATAAGAGCTTATATTTAATTGAAAATGAAAACAGTTCTGGTTTATGCCCTGCCTTTCTGGGATTATTATGATCCATTGTTAAAAGGACTTTATAAATAAATTGACTTGTACTGAATACAGGTATTATGTTCCACCTATAATGTCCACAGATTACTGACCTGCTAGCCATCTACCTACTGAGTTGCAGGATGACGTCACAGAATTTAAATGATTTATTTAAACATTCACTGAAAGCTTTATTATCATTTATATATTTATGGTCTGAATTTGGCGTGTTAGAAAACGGAAAACATGTCTGTTGATCCCCCCGGATCTGAATTTCACCTCCTTAATTTAGATTTTGTTGTAAAGCGCTCACACATGTAGAGGGCGCGCGTCACCTAAAAAACAACAACATCATTTTATTCCGCCGCCAGTTCCTTAAACAGCCGCTTGACCCGGAAGTGAATAATATCTGTCTTGACACGTAGGTAGCTAGCTGAGCTGGCTGTGCTCTTCAGTGCTTTTTGCACCAACTGATAAAGGTAAACATTTACGTCGTGTAAAGCGGTTAAAGTTATATTTTTGTTCTAAGGTTTATTAAATCCCTCTCGGACGTCGTCGGTGTTTTTACTGTGAAGCAATAACAGAAAGCTAGCCAGACACTCAGCAATGTTAGCTATGCTCTTAAAACTAAGTTTTGTTGCTGCGGCCAGTGTTTATTTTTCCCTTGAAAGTATCGTTTAGCTTCAGCTTCGTGATGTTGCATTAGCTGAATTAGCTAAGCTAACAGATGCAATAGTTGTTTACCATTAATGACGTAAGATGTTGGATTTAATAATAAAAGCTCTGATGTAATTTCTACAGCTTCCTGTTCAGCTCATCATTTAATAGACAACACTTCACAGTGGAAATTCTGAGCTAATGGGCTAAATGCCTTCCATGAATGATCACATAAAAGATCTTGTGGTCAGTTCTACGGTACACGATATGTATCACGAGATCTCATAAGGTTTACTCTAAAACTGCCAGTGATGCAGTAGAACTACATTCAAAAATCATAATCGATGTGTTTATTATTATTAAACTAATGTATAATGATTGCTAAATTTTTAATAATTAACACTTTTATTTCTATGCATGTAAGCAGTATATATTACAGACAGTTCATCGCTGTGGACCATCACTTTTACGACCTCAAAGTGTCGTAAAATCAGTGTGGTTTGTTACTCCACTTCTACCACAGCCATTTACCAACAATCACACTGTTACATTTATTAATATTAAAAACATGCCTCTTAGTGATCCTGTCATCTGAATCAGATCCTGTTCTCAGTTACATTATAGCAGCGATAAACATTCTCTCTCTCTCTCTCTCTCTCTCTCTCTCTCTCTCTCTCTCTCTCTCTCTCTCTCTCTCTCTCTCAAAACACAGCTAGAGTAAACTACTTTGTCCTGAACCCTATGACTCTTTCAAATCACTGACACTGGAGACTCCTTCCATAAACATTAAATAAAAGCCTCCTTACAAAAAACATCCCCACATTAAAGAATGCGGATATGATGATGTCACAGTGTTTCAGAAAAGTGACACACTCAGCTCTGTGTATGTCTTTATGCTCAGGATATGTTGAAAGGATTTCCAAATTTCAAAAGCAAAAATTGCATGTTTATTCCCACGCTTTATTAATGTAATATTTAATAGCCCTTAAGCTGCAAGTTACAATTTGTTCAGCATTGCTGTGTTTGTGTCACTGGGGAAAATATTTTTCCCTCAGTTTAAGATCTCCAAAAATATCTAAACCTGAAACTGAGGCGATGCAAATCTTTGCAAATCGTTGCAAATCGTTTGCGCAGATATCACAACACAGGCTGGTAGAAAATATGACATCTGGAGCATTCAGAAGGGGGACGCAAACTTATGAGCAGATATAATGTTGATTGTTCCACTTCTCCTATGCTATTTTTCTAGTTTGCCCTTTAAGGCCGCTCACCATGTCCGGGTTTGAGAGTTTCAACACAGACTTCTACCAGTCTCCTTACAATGTAGACGACCAGAGCCAAGGAACTTACAACTACGGCAATGCAGAAGATCCATACAACAAGTAAAACTCAAACTAAAGTTATTAATAATAAACAAATGTATTAGTGTTTATAATAGCATTAATAACATAAGCATGTGTAGTATGCTGAAAAAAAAAGACAAATATTTAAAATACTGTGAAACAAATCAAGCTGTGAAAATTATTTAGAAGGTAAACAAGTGTGACAGGGAGGAGCTGGTTAGCTGGATGGTTAGCTGGATGGTTAGCTGGATGGTTAGCTGGATGGTTAGATGGTTGGTTAGATGGTTGGTTAGAGGGTTTGGGTTTAGATGGTTGGTTGGTTGGTGACCGGATTGGACTGCTTGCACTGAGGGATATAACACATCATGCAGTTCCAGAGTTTCCAGTTGTACTGTTTAAATTTTCCAGTATTGTTTGGTTTTGTTAACATGGATAAAATGAGTGTAAAGGTAATTAAGACCGAATATTTTCAAAGATGAATACAGAAATGTAGAGACTCCTGCTGTGTCTCTCTGCACAGTGTCTTTTTTTAAGCTTCCACATTTTCCAGCTCAGAGTGATCTCAGAACACGATGATTAACACATTTATCATGACCAGTTGCACCATTTCCACTCTTTGAAGGTCTGTAGCAGACCTTTCACAACAGATCAGCTGCCTGAACCCAAACCGCAGAGGATCAGATAAGAATAAATACATATAAAAACACTAATCTTACTTTTACACACTGATAGCGGTTATGTCCTTTATAGTGCATGGGTGAAATTCGTTGTTAAATTCACACATCATAATTTGTGTTATGCATCTAAAAATAAGATCACGTGAGTACGTGTAATGTATAGTTTTGTCATGTGGACGTGTAAGCAGCTCATTCCTGGCATTAAACGGAAATAGGGCAGGAGAGGACAGTGTTGGAATCTGAGTGTGTCTGTTACTGTAAGTCTGATGTGTTCTGCCCCCAGGCAGTATGGTCAGTACGACTATTCCCAGCAGATTGGCTATGGCGCGCCGCCCATGATGCAGCCTCAGCAGCCTTACACAGGACAGATCTATCAGCCCACGCCGGCCTTCACACCGGCCTCCTCACAGTCCATGTACAGCAGCAGCTTTGAGGATGAGCCTCCGCTGCTGGAGGGTAAAGCACACGCGCGCGCACACACACACACACAGAGGCCTCTGGAAAGGAGGAAGGGAAAGCTGACAAAGAGCTGCTATTCATGGCCAAGATCAAATTTTTGTGATGTCATGACAGTTGCTGCTCTCTTCAGTTCAGACTTCTAACAAATACACACAAACCTTTTATAAATAATAACATGGCAGTGAGACCAACAAACCTATACACTGATCAGGCATAACATTATGACCACCTGCCTAATATTGTGTTGGTCCCCCTTTTTCTATAAAAACTGGCATGTCCTGCACAGAGCCCTGACTCTGACTCAACCCCACTGAACACCTTTGGGATGAACTGGAGTCTCCTCAACATCCCAACATCAGAGTCTGATCTCACTAATGCTCTTGTAGCTGAATGAACACACATCCCCACAGATACTGTACACTCCAGGATCTAGTGGAAAGCCTTCACAGATGTGGAGCCCATTCTAACAGAAATGGGATGTTCAGCAGGCACATATAGTTGTGATGTTCAGTATAAGAATGCTGATACTGTTTCTGTCACTTCCGGATATATTTACTGATATTTTTGCTCCTTGCAGAGTTGGGAATCAACTTTGACCACATCTGGCAGAAGACGCTAACGGTGCTGCATCCCATGAAGGCAGCAGATGGCAACATAATGAATGAAACGGATCTGGCCGGTCCCATGGTGTTCTGCCTGGCCTTCGGGGCTACGCTGCTGCTTGTAAGTGTTAGTCTTACACTGGAGCGAGAGCAAGCTTGTTTCATTTCACAATCTGGTTCAGATTAGTTACAAAGAAGAAAGTACTAGTCAACAAGCAGTATGTTCTGTTTTTGAGCTTTTAAAAAACGACTGACTTTAAAAGGCATCTGTGTCCCTGTGTGTGTAGACGGGTAAGATCCAGTTCGGCTATGTGTACGGGATTAGCGCCATCGGCTGCCTGGGCATGTACTGCCTCCTGAACCTCATGAGCATGACGGGCGTCTCGTTCGGCTGCGTAGCTAGCGTCCTGGGGTACTGTCTGCTACCCATGATTCTCCTCTCCAGCTTCGGCGTGCTCCTCTCCTTACAGTGAGTAATGCATATAAAAACTTGCTGTTACTGTATCTTGGTGAAGCGTGTGTCACTTTCACATCACATAAATCTCACCGTGGAGGAGGTGAACTGATGACCTGCACTCAGGTTAGGTGATATGACTGTTATTATATCAATATCGTGATAATTGTCATGATACACAGGATATTACTTTCACGTTTCCTTTCATTTACGTTACTGTAATTCTTCTATTTGACAGATTATTAATATAATTATCTGCTTCATTCAATCAGACAGAAATGTAATTTGGTTAATTCTCTGTTCTCGTCGAGTTCACACGTGTTATACGATTGAGTGCTCTGTTCGGTTATTAGCGGATTATTAGTCTGTATGTTAATGTATCTACTGTCCAGTGTGAGTCTTACACTTACATAAATCTGAATTTAGAGTAAATTGCAGACGTACAGAATCGCTTGTCTTTATTAAAGCCTTCGTTTAGCCGTTTAAGCAGCAGTGTGTTTAAAGAGATCTGTTTGTGTCATTGTGTATGTAAAATGTTATGAAAAGAGTATTGAATATGAAAAGAGTTTCTAATCTAATCCGCCATCCCTGTCTGGATTTCAGAGGCTTGCTGGGGATCATTTTAACGGCCGCCATCATCGGCTGGTGCAGCTTTTCTGCCTCCAAGATCTTCATCTCTGCTCTGGCGATGGATGGCCAGCAGCTGCTGGTTGCTTACCCCTGCGCTCTGCTCTATGGAGTTTTCGCCCTCATTTCCGTATTCTGAACTTTACAGGACAAACGATGCATCGACACACACTTTTCATCTTAATCAACAGCCACTTTGAAACAAAGTGCGTAGGCCAAGCCACGATCAGGCCAGGCCAAGAACCTCCTCACAAATTTAGCACATTCCCTCTTTAACCAGTTGTCCTTTTTCCATCTATCTATCTCTCTCTCTCTCTCTCTCTCTCTCTCTCTCTCTCTCTCTTTGTGTGTTTGTTTTAAGATGAGATGCCTGTCCAGTCTTTAGTTTTATCATTTCAACGACTTATTTGTATTTTTTGTTTAGACTAATGAACGAAATAAAACGGCTCTCTAAAAGGCTGAAAGTGGACCAGAGGCATATATATATATATATATATAGTGAATAACTGTTTGTAAACAAATCGCGTTTGTTTCTCCTTCAACGCAACACAGCTTTCGTGTTATTGCATCACTACAGATCGCGTAACCAGCTTCTTTTTTTCCTCCGTGCTCAGCATGTTCTCAGGCACCGAGACGAGCTCCGATTAGTACAGGAGATGTGGTGAGTGTGTGGTGGTTATTTTAAACACGCACTCTTACACACTGAAAAATGTATTTCTTTCTCGCAGTGTGTTTTTTTTTTTGGTGTGTATAAATGACCACAGAACCAGATGAGCCCTGGAAACCTGATCACTTCAGTGACTGAGTTCAGATCAAAATCCACAGCTCTCATTTTGGCACAAACATAAACCTCTAGTGATTTTTTTTATTTAGTAATTTTGCTAAAACTTTGCCATTATATCTTTGATTTCTTTGCTATTGGAAAGGCAGGTAATAACTTTGCACAAGCATACACTTCACTCCAGTACAAGCCTCTGGTTTGCTCTTTGCTCTGCTTGACTGTACAGTAAACGTCAGGGAGCTGAGGTCACACTGCTGGGTTTTTTGTTTTGTTTTGTTTTGTACGTCTAGGAGAGTCTGATGGTTTTTATCTCTTCTGTGAAAAGTGGGTTTCACTTGGGGATGGTTGAGTGTTACACTTGTGCTGTTTCACAGGCCATGTTTCCAAAATAAAAAATAAATGGATTGAACATGTTGTGATGTCAGATTCCTTCTTTTTTCTTCTTCTTCTTTTAAAAAAACGATAACTATAATAAGGAAGTGTTTTTCAGCCCAGGGAAGCAGTTCCTGTTCTTATTTAAAGAGTGGTTAGATGTTGAAAGGTGTGAGTGTTAAAGGAGGTGTTCAGAGCTCAGTGTGGGGTTTTTTCTCCCCTCAAAAGTACAATATCGTTTGGTTTAAGGTTTATAGCAGGATAAAGACCAGTCTTTTCTGTCTAGTGCATTTAATGCTTCAATAATAAACACAATATTGTGCAATGTTAGAAATTAAAGACTCAATTTTTAGATCAACGTGAAGTCTAGTCTCAGCCTTTGCTTATGGCTTGTTGGATCCGGAGTCGATCCCGGGAACGTGGAAGGAATGTCGATCCATCACAGAGCATCACACATTCACACACAGATCAGCTAACATACAGAGACTCTGTAGGTGTAAAGTGGATTTGCACACAGTCTTAATGTTAAGAAGAGGAAATGCTTGTAATCATCTGTTCTGAGTAACAGAGTTGAGTTCAAGCTTCAGTGTTTATAACGAATCTGCCAAGCCAGTTATCTGTCCTTGATCTAAAGCCTTTAATCACAGCTAATTATTTGTGATGAAGTTCAAATCTAGAGAAGAGTGCACTAACTTTGCTAACATCAAAATCCTCTGTGGCTGAGCTTAATAATCATTTTAATAACCATCAGCACTAAAAACTGAAGCACAGGTTAGTGCCAGACAAACCTGATTCCACAAATACCTGCTAGCATCCGCTCTCCTAACCGCCTCGTTTACAACACTGAACTCTTCTGTACTGAGGTTTGGCATGGACAGATGGAACCCATCCAGTAAACATGCTTTCTTTTAGGATCTAGCATTTAGAATGAGGTTGAGTAGTTTCTGCCCCAGTTGGTATAAAAACGCACCCCGTGGAGGCAGTTTACAGAGAGATCTTCTGTCTAGCAGAATATTTTCATAATGATTCAGTTGTTTGGATGGAGCACACAGGCCGAGCAAACGAGTGCGAGAAGACCAGAGTAACAAACACAACAAACATGAAAATGATTCAGATAAGTGCAGCATGAAGCAACTCTGAAATGTATAGTAATAATTTAAAAAGAATAAATGTATTCATCTAAAAGTAAAGTTTAAGGCAGTTAAATTGTATTAGAAATCTATTAAAATTGTATTTGGATGATAATTGAATTGGAAGATTTTTAAAGTAGCTCTGATCGTCCACCAGGGGGTGAAACAGAGCAATGAACTCACTGATGTGTTTTTTCTTTTTCCAAGAGAACTTATTCAGGGGACACGGTGGCTTGGTGGTTAGCACGTTTGCCTCACACCTCCAGGGTTGGACGTTCGATTCCCGCCTCCGCTGTGTGTGTGTGTGTGTGGTTTGCATGTTCTCCCCATGCCTCAGGGGTTTCCTCCGGGTACTCCGGTTTCCTCCCCTGGTCCAAAGACATGCATTGTAGGTTGATTGGCATCTCTAGATTGTCGATTGTGTGTGTGTGCGCCCTGCGATGGGTTGGCACTCCGTCCAGGGTGTATCCTGCCTTGATGCCCAATGACGCCTGAGATAGGCACAGGCTCCCCGTGACCCGAGAATAGATCGGATAAGCGGTAGACAATGAATGAACTTATTCAGGGTTCCACAGCAAAGGGGGGAAATACTTATACAACACAACATTCATTTTTTTATATTGGGAGTGTGTGTGTGTGTGTTGTGTGTGTGTGTGTGTGTGTGTGTGTGTGAGAGAGGAGAGAGAGAGAGAGAGAGAGAGAGAGAGAGAGAGAGAGAGAGAGAGAGAGAAAACTAACTATAATTGGGAGTGTGTGTGTGTGTGTGTGTGTGTGTGTGTGTGTGTGTGTGTGTGTGTGTTAGGGTGGTAATCTAATGAGGTTGTGATAATGAATTCTGCCCTGAGACTTTCAGTGTTCTGTCACCTCTCTGATTATTTCACAGCATTTAGCAGATTGTCTGTGGTTTATTCCACACCTGCTCACTCTCTCACCAGGCTCTCAGCAGGTTCTTCAGTGATCTTCACCCATTAGATGGCAGTGTTGAGCTGAGAGCTCCACCTGGCTCCGTCTGGGTTTGGTTTTGTGGTGTTTGTCAGCAGTTTTGTAATGCAGGTCCATTTGTAGCCTCTGAGAGGAATGATCCAAGATCTGATTCTTCTTTCACAGATGGAGAAAACGTAATAACAAAGTTACAGTATGTGAGAAGGGGAAGCCTTGGTTCTGTTTACATCAACCTGATGGAAAGAGCAAATAGGAATTAAATAGGAATTAAAAAGAATTAAAATTAAAAATGAATAAAATTAGAATTTTGAAAAAAAGTAAATGAGTTAAAAATGCCATCTAGTTTCACAACAGATCTGCCCTCTTTACAAATAATAATAATAATAATAATAATAATAATAATAATAATAATAATAATAATAATAATAATAATAATAAAATTTTTCTGAGATGAAGAAACAGCGGCATAACTTTTATCCTTTTAGCTTCACTTCAGTTTTCAGGTAAATTGTCCTTATGAATCTTCTCAGTTTGCTTTAATTCACCGGCTCACTACAAGCATTTGAAATTTAGTCTCTTTATCATACTTTCTTTATAATATTCTAAACAGGATATAAAATGGTCTTAATTATGTATCACTGTGAATTACAGCAATTATGGCATTTTCTTCCAACAAAACATTCAAATGAGGAGTGCTTTTCTCTGTCAATGTGTCTGTCAAATCTCTAAATCAGATCCAGTGCTGGAGAGCACAAAGAAAGGACACTTCACTTCACAAGTGCTGATGCGATCTGCAACTTTTCTGTTTATTTACAAAGAGGCAGGAGTGAAGCATCAAAATGTGATTTATGAGAGCTCCATGCAGCTGTGTCAGCATCTCTTAGCAGAGTGACGGAGTGACACCACACTGTACTATCAGACCGTCGTTCTCACTGCTCTGAGACATGAACGTCTCTGTGTTGCACGTTCACCCTGCTGAGGCTTTCAGCTGAACGTTTGTACGGTAAAAACAATTTGCTAAATGCTGCCTTTGTGTCTCTGAATGTGGAGGAACTTCAGCTGGAAAGCTATAATAGTTGGACAGGATTGAAGATGTTAAATATGCCGATGGAGATTTTCACAATTTCTGCGGCTGTATATAAGGTCAATCTGTGCAGAGCTTCAACATCTACACACATCTACATATCAACTGCTCAGCAAATGTAAATCTTCATATAGTCCTCATTCACACTTCTATATATAATTCTGAAAAATACAATTTACCTGCAACAAATAAAAAAAATCTGATTTAAAAAACATCTAGACATATAATAAATGATCACACAGTCATTTAGTGTCGTGGTGGTGGGGTGTCGTGGTCGTGGTTTGGAAAATCAGGGTTCAAGCTACCAACATTGGGCTCCAGGGGCACTGCATCATGGCTGACCCTGTGCTCTGACCCCAACCCTTGGGATATGCAAAGAAAGAATTTCACTGTGCAGTAAATATATGTCACAAATAAAGTCTAATTAACTTAGCCTTTATATACTTAACTTAACTATAATATATATATAGTTATTATTATAGTTAGTATATGTATTCAGTTATTATTATTATTATTATTATTATTATTTTGACCTAGTGGTCAAACATGGGATCTGCAGCAAGAGCTAATACACAAAGGAACATCGGGGCAGGAATGACGCTGCCCTGCTATAATAATAAATAATAATTTGATATTAAATGGAATCAGAGTCCACAAACAGAGTGGCAGTGTGAGTGCAGACAGTGTGTATGATGAACAGAACTGAAGGGTTGTGGAGAGAATCATTTCCATCCATCAGAAGAGCGTGTGCACTACAGTGACCTTGTTCCTTTATGTAAAGGCTGAGGAAATGTAAAATGTGTCTCATATTTTCCGATGCCCCAGTTTATGTTTTTTGCCCAAGTCTCATGTCTTTGGTGTGGTTTTTGAGGTGAAGTCAGGGTGGAATTTTTTCTGAAACCTGGCGAGTACACCTGCTGCACGTGCAGAACACAGCTGAAAAAAAGTAAAACCACTAAAACTGAGCTGCGGGGCTGGATGACTTTATGTTGTCAACTCAATAAATATTCACTATATAGCATTCTGTACAGTGACATTTCCTGATTGATGAATATGACTGCTGAAATGTTTAATATCTGATTACAGGACTATCAGAGAAACATTTTTACCTTGCAGCATTTTAGAAACCTGTTCAAGTGTAATTAAGCTTCATGGTGATAAAGTAGAAACGACTATAATCCTATCTGGAAAAAAAGAAATATTTTTGAAAGAACCACATTTGTTCCATGAAGGGAATTTTAGTCCAATCCAATCCAATGTCTGTGAGAGAAACTGGTCCAAAAATAATGAGCATGATTAGCGTGTGTTGAGGAAACATGAGCATTAGTATTCAGTAGCATGGAGCATTACACATGAATATTCAGCACTGTAACTGCTGCTGGAGCACTGATTGTGTTTGACTTTCATTTAGGTTAATTGTTGCGCTTGTTGTGTGACCGGATCATTCCATACAGAACTCAGAGATCCACCACTGTAACCTGAGACACGTCCAGCGAGCCCTGACCTCTGCGGCTGCAGAGAGAAACGTCTCACTGGTTACTAGTTTAGTTAGTAATTTAAAACCAACTTTGTAGTGAAGATACCTAATACAAACCCATCACATTTCCAGGAGGTGACTGATTTTTTTTTTTTTTACATTATACAGCCAAAAGTATATGTTTTTGTTAAACGTCTCATTCCAGATTTATTCCTCACTCTTTCATGCTTTAACATTCTCTTCTCTTCTCTTCTCTTCTCTTCTCTTCTCTTCTCTTCTCTTCTCTTCTCTTCTCTTCTCTTCTCTTCTCTTCTCTCCTCTCCTCTCCTCTCCTCTCCTCTGAAGGCTTTCCACTAGATGCTGGAGCGTACAGTGGAGCTCTGTGACCATTACTGATCCAGCCATGTGCCCATCCATCTGGCCTGTCATGAGTCACGCTCATCTCATCAGTCCATAGAACCTTCAAAAAATCTGTCTTCAGATATTTATTGGCCCGGTCTTAATGTGTCTTGTTGTGTGGTGGTCAAGAATTTCAAGAGTGCTGCATTCCTCTGAAAGACACACAGTGCATACAGTGTATAAACCTTCAGGAAAAACATTATTATTATTATTATTATTATTATTATTATTATTATTATTATTATTATTATTATTATAGTCCACTATATAATATATAAGTAAAATAGAAAATAATTCCAAAAATTCTTTGACCTTTCAAACTGCTCCTACACAACCAGCACATGGCTGCAGCCCCACTCTCATCTCTGAGGAGGTCAGTAAAATGCAAAACACATTAATAAGGTTAACCTGTCAGTGGAGAGGCACTTGACACGATTAGCATGTACTTCAGCCCTCTCAGCCTCAGAGGACAGTGTAGATCAGTGTGTTCATGGTCAGGTTGCTTCTAAAACACTGTCAGGCTTAACAATGATTAGCTGCTTTTAATTGCAAAGTTGCTCATTTTTCTGAGGGCATCTCTCTCTCTCTCTCTCTCTCTCAGTCACTCTCTCTCTCTCTCTCTCAGTCACTCACTCTCTCTCTCTCTCTCTCTCTCTCTCTCTCTCTCTCTCTCTCTCTCTCTCTCTCTCTCTTTTTTATAGTGTCTGTGGTGTAAACTGGATGTCTGTCACTTCTTGTGTACAGTTTATCTCCCACATGACCTCCCACCTTAAACTGCTCATGTTTAACAATTTAGCTTAATTACCTGCTATAGTGTATCTCATGAACTACATTAAAGTAAAATGTCAATATTTATTTTTCTTATCACCTATATTTAATGTTCCTGTTATTATTCATCATATCCATATCATCATCCAAAGCATAATGCAGACTAGAACAAACCTGAGAGAAGATATGAGATGCAACACTTAAATGTTCTTAAGGTGCAGTTACACACCAATTTTAGAGTTTCAGGCAAAGAGACTATCATTTTAGGTTTAGTGTCATTGTCCTGATAAAAGGTGAAGCTCCACCCACAGTCTCAAGTCTCTCAGGAACAGGAATGGAACCGGATTTTCATGTATTTGGTGCCAATGAGCAGCAACCCCACAGTATGACTCTACCACCTCCACCACCACGCTTCACAATAGGACCAATGTTTTCAGAGTGTTGGGTTTCACCAGCAGTTTTCCTGTGAACATTTGTGGATTTCTTCAGATTTTTCACAGTTGATTGTTTCCCTGTAACTGTGCTGTAGGAGGTAGTTCTAGGACATGAATTATTATTAGCAAGATTTTTAAAAGGACAGGTGTTTTTTAAGCTGAATCATTGGGACTCTGCTTACTTTAAAGGTCATAATTCATTACTGTTGAGGTGTTTGGGTTTGTTTTGTTTTTTTGCAATGTCACCAACTGGAATAATTAGTAAATCCCATTAGTTGTGCTCTAAGAATTACTTCTGAGCATGAAATGAGTCACATAGATGTATGATGTACTGTATGTGATAGATATCAGCATTAAGAAAGCTAAAAACAACAAAACCATAAATGCTATGCAGCAGGTTTCACACTCTGGGCTTTTTAAACTTAGTGCACTTTAATTGACCTCACAAGCTAAGATATTAATCAGAATCACCAAATAGTGACTCATGAACGATAAGTATCTCTCTTACCTCGAAGCAAAAATGACAGCTAGTCTGTCGATAATAAACTATTTCTTAGTTTTGCTTTATTTTACTGGAACACAGCCGTCAACGTCTGTATCCTTCTGAGATGACTCATACCGAAACGGATCAACGTTGTTTGTTAAATTGAACTGGAATGCGTGGCTTTAGATGATATCACGTTGCCTTTATAAGAACATGTACAGGAAAGTTTATTAAATAGGGTAATGTTACCATAACACAAGCTCAGTCTGGTTTTTACCCTCACATTCACTCATACTGAGTTTCCACATTACTAGGCGGTGGTGTATAGTTATTCTCATTCTGTACTAATAACTCTTCATTTACTGATTTAATTACATAAATATAGCTGATTGTACAACACAAACAGAGTTACAGTAACCGAGTTTTAATGTAGTGTCATCAGACAGTATACGACTCCTAATAAACACTAATAAACTAAGCAGACTTTCATCCAGCAGAAAGTGGAACATGTTACACAGATAATAATCATTCTGAGCATCATGTGAGGAGAAGTGTTAATGCTGCAGAACATGGCATCATGGAAAAGCCAGAACACTGAAGCAGCACACTCTTTCCCCTCTGGATGTGCTTCCTTCAGATGTTGCCAGATGTTCTGAAGAACATTTGAGAACTCATAAGGGAGAGAGATTTATGTAATGGTGATATAAGAGCCCAGGAGTAAATGATTCCAGAACCTGAAGAACATCAGACGGTTGAACCGAATGGTTGGACTTGTAATAAATAGAAAGTAATTATAAATTTTGCCTTTTTGTGAAGCACGTAATCGGATGCGAAACTAAAAGGATGCCCTGTTCTGCAGTTAAGCAGCTTGTCTTTAGAACAGGACATGGTGCAGCATGAGCTATTTTGGGCTGTGCTCAGTGGTTTGTGGTTTGTGGTTAGAAGTACCTCGACTACCTGCATCTGAAGCCTTACGATTTTCACTGAACTGCTTTATGGACGTCCAGAAGGATCTGAAGAAGTATCTGTGCGTGTAAAGAGAATAAATATCCAGTAGTCGATTCCTTTCTTATTCTATAGGAACAAGTGCTAATGGTGTGTGTGTAAAAAACATACTTAGCCATTAAACCTGGTTCTGATTCTGATTGTAAAGGTCCAGAAATGATGAAAAGAACATAGCAAGTAGGTAATAACTTTTATTTTTCTGTCTCCAACTCCAACAAAGATTTGACAGAGTGATGAATTTAGAACTTGGTCCAGGAATTAAAAGCATGATCTGAACCTAAAGCAATTATATTGTGGGTGGATTGTTCAGAAGTAAATTCTCTGCAAGGTTAGATTAAGAACCAGCAGCTGCCAGTATACAGGCAGAACTGGTCCAACTAGTAGACTGTGTTTGCCAGTGCTGCTAAACAGAAACAGAAACAGTTTCCAAACCATCGACACCAGAATGTAACCCCACAAACACATCTGAGAATAAACTGTTCTACCAAAGCCCCAGCAACGCTTCACTTCACTTCCATCAAGAACACTTCATAAATAAAGCACAATGACCTTCAAATCCCACTAACACCCAGAGTCGTTAGATTAGAGCCAGTGCACCAAATGATAAACACCTTCTGAGTCATGCAGGTAATTAATCAGACAATGACATGCCAGCAGAACAGTATAGTAATATCAGAACAGAAATATCAAACAAATCAAGATGCAAGATCTTCAGTGGCCTGTGGCCTGGTTGTTGATTTGAGTTTTTCAGAAGCTGAAAATGTACATGTTACACAAAGTGGTGCAAAAAACAAAAAACATCCAGTCAGCATCAGGTCTGCAGACCAAAATGCGGTGATGATGAGAGAGATCATAGGAGAACAATCAGAGCTGTGATGCTAACTCAAATAATCACTGCATCTGGTGGAGGGCAGGAAGAGATGGAGAGAAGACCAGTTTTTATGATCTTTAGAGATTAGTGTGTGTGAAAAACCCAGTATGTGAAATCAGCAGTTTTTGAAAACCACAACCACCCACACCATGCTCAAAGCCCCTGAGATGTTTTCCTCTGTTCTGATGTTTGATATGAACGTTTATTTTATGTGTACTTTCATCTGTTCTTCTTTTCATTCTTGTAAGATTTTTTATCATTAGAGCATAAATATTTCTCTTTTTAAACATTAGAGTAACCCGGCTTTGGCCTGTGCTCCATCCGATCATACAAAGCGAGGTCTATGAGTGTGTGTCAGTAATCATCTCCAAGCTTAATTTCTGGAGAAAGCTCTCTGCCACGCACTTATTGGTTTCTCTAATGAGGGCTTAATTCTGTCTCTCACTTCCAGCCTGTTTGCATCTCTGCTAATATTTGGTCTGGACTGTGGCCTCGGTCTATCTCCACTGAACCCCGTGTTAGCGACTTAGCTTAAATGAGTGAAATTTGTTAATATGAACGTGGCTTTCAGAGCAGCTGTGTCCATAAGAGAACGAGGAAGAGAACATGGACCAGGTTGCATTCTAATACACAATTAACATGGCCTCTTCTTAATAATCTCTAATAAAGACATCAAATTGCTGAAACAAATAAACATGAATTCTATTAGGGGGTAGTACAAAGGTAATGACATGAATGTTTGGGGAAGAACTGCTGTGTAACAGAGTATGGACTCTGTGTATGGAACTCTGGATGTTGGATATTTGAACGTTTAATATATTCTGATATTTTTATAGATAGACGTGGGGCTAAGTTAATCAGTGGTCATTAGTAAAGTGTGTGCATGTGTGTGTGCGTGTGTGTTTACTTCATTTTATGTATAAATTTTCTTTACAGGTTCAGGCTTGTTGTCTTTATAAATCTCAAATAAAACCACACACACACACGCACGCACGCACGCACGCACGCACGCCACACACACACACACACACACACACACACACACACACACCATTCAGTCAAGATGCTAAAAGATTCTTCAGTTTATCTCTTTGTAGAAAACCAACAGAAGTTCCTCCTTTCATTGCCTTTGGGTATTTTTTATGATTTTGTGCATCCACTACGTCCAGAGATAGTGTTTCTGTTGCTGATATAAACAGGAAGCTCTATGTCAGTGGAGCATCATCTACACAGCTGAACAATGAGCAGCTGAACATGGCATGAAGGCTTGTTTTTATTAACGCTTGTCTCTCTCACAGCAATGAACATTAGGTCTTAGCATTAAACAAAGGAACTTGTGACTAATTCCCAGGTGCTGGTTAACTGCTGGTTAACATATTAAACTGAACGAGCCTGAATGGAAGATGGGGAGAGATGTGATGTGTAGGGGAAGGAAGCCAATAAACAGGCCATAAAGTAGTTGATCTTCTTCTCCAGATCAGTCTATGTCTCGTTTATTCACTTTCCCCAGCTCCCACCAGCACGATCAATCTGCTCAGGCTCATGCAAGGTTTATACAAGGATTAATCTTCTTATTAACCCTTTTATATATCTATAGCTCCATGACTACTTCCCTCTATATCTCACAGTTTTATGTTGTAATCCATAGCAATGCCTTTCACACATTCATGTCCACATCATTATGACTCATTATTGCAGAAACTGACCTTTCTCACGCTCTGTGGTCTAGAAGCCTTAACAAACAGTGGCATACACAGGCTTCAGTAAGGGTTATGCTGTGCCTTCTCCTCATACTACAGAAAAGTCTTGCAAAAACCCCTCCCTTGCAGTGTGAAGTACACAGTCAGGAAACAACATGAATATTTCCAGCAAGTAAAAATACCCAGATGACGTACTGGTCGGTGTACAGCAGTATATGTGGTGCAAGCATCCCACAATGCAGCACATCATTCACACAGTAGGTTAAGTGTGAAGGGGAAATTTATTCAGTTAAGAATCTCTAAACTTACACGTATTCTTATTTGTGGTTCGAAGTAGAAACAAAACGAATTAAAGAATCGCTGGAAGAATACATGCCATTTTTTAAAATATAGGTTCATGGATTCATACGATCATTCATTCATTCCTCATCTTCGTTAAGTACATTTCATACACCTATTTTCTGATAAAGCTCTTTATTCATTTTTTTTTTTTTTTTTTTTTTTAAGTTATTTGCACTATTTTTTCGGCTCCTGTTCTAAAAATAAAGTTAAAGTAGTCTGTTGGACTGCTTTGGAGTTTATTTTCTGCCTCATTATTTCATCTAATAAACTGATTTTGGCTCACAGTAGTGATAAAAGCATGCTACTCTACATAAAGCAGGATACTACTCTACATAAAGCCTCCTGATCTTTGTTTGTAATTTTGAAGTCAGACCAGTGCATTACAATGAGAAAGTTGCAAGTGTTTGGTGTATAGTTGTGGTCTGGAGATGTTCAGCTTCCATCCTGTGCTGTAAAATCCCTTTAATAAGAAACACTGTACACTGACATGTGACTGAGTAAAGTGTACTTTGATGTTAAAGTGTTTCTTGATGGACTTGTTGAATGAATTGGATCAGTAGAGAGGAATGAACACTGATCTGATCTCCTGAGCTTGGTTACAATACAGAAATCACACAGCAGATGAACAGGTTTATGGCTGCCGTGAAGATATTTACACTTTATCTTTTTCATTGTTTTTAAAAATTATTCATCCTGGATTGTTATCTTGCTATTTTAGGAGATTCGTAAAAAGGTCATGTAAATCTATGTAACCTGTCATATTCTTCTCTAGCTTTAGACCTGAGTGCTATCGAACAGACAGCAATGCTAAGCTCATGTATGAGAAACATATATAATCATATATTTTTGCCGATCTGTGATTATGTAACACATTGACCTCAAAAAGCTAGTCATTTAATTTCACAGGAAAGACAATACATCCAAATTTCTATAGGTGTGCTGTTTACACTGTATTGTTATTATTTTAGTAAAAGGACAAATCACAACTCAATGAAAACAGGCAGATTTTGATTAAGTGGACAGGCCAGGATTCTTCAATTAATGCTGTATTTCTGTATTGCCAGTGGAACATTGGTTGCAGTGGGGACTTTTTTTCCACATAAGCCATCGCCTAACCTTGGGCTTCTCATCTATGTGGTTTGAGTGGAAACAAACCAGTGTTTTTTTTTGTCTGCTGTGACTGCCCATATGGTGGGTGTAAATAGTAGATTGAAAAACTTTCCAGGGGGTGGCTTAGTGGTTAGCACGTTTGCCTCACACCTCCAGGGTTGGGGGTTCGATTCCCGCCTCCGCCGTGTGTGTGGAGTTTGCACGTTCTCCCCGTGCCTCGGGGGTTTCCTCCGGGTACTCCGGTTTCCTCCCCTAGTCCAAAGACATGCATGGTAGGTTGATTGGCATCTCTAAATTGTCCGTAGTGTGATTGCGTGAGTGAATGAGAGTGTGTGTGTGCCCTGCGATGGGTTGGCACTCCGTCCAGGGTGTATCCTGCCTTGATGCCCTATGACGCCTGAGATAGGCACAGGCTCCCCGTGACCCGAGAATAGATTGGATAAGCGGTAGACAATGAATGAATGAAAAACTTTCCTTTATTTGGTGTGGATAATTTTTAAAATTCTAATCAGCTTCATAGTTTCAGCTTCATAGAAACAGTTACTATGATATTAATGTCACACACTTACATTTACTCATGTGACACCAGAGAGTGGGATTATAAATCATTATAAACACCAGAGAGTGGGATTATGAATCATTATAGACACAGAGAGTGGGATTATAAATCATTATAAACACCAGAGAGTGGGATTATAAATCATTATAAACACCAGAGAGTGGGATTCTAAATCATTATAAACACCAGAGAGTGGGATTATAAACCATTATAAACACAGAGAGTGGGATTATAAATCATTATAAACACCAGAGAGTGGGATTATAAATCATTATAAACACCAGAGAGTGGGATTATAAATCATTATAAACACAGAGAGTGGGATTATAAATCAATATAAACACCAGAGAGTGGGATTATAAATCATTATAAACACCAGAGAGTGGGATTATAAATCATTATAAACACCAGAGAGTGGGATTATAAACCATTATAAACACAGAGAGTGGGATTATAAATCATTATAAACACCAGAGAGTGGGATTATAAATCATTATAAACACCAGAGAGTGGGATTATAAATCAATATAAACACAGAGAGTGGGATTATAAATCATTATAAACACCAGAGAGTGGGATTATAAACCATTATAAACACCAGAGAGTGGGATTATAAATCATTATAAACACCAGAGAGTGGGATTATAAACCATTATAAACACAGAGAGTGGGATTATAAATCATTATAAACACAGAGAGTGGGATTATAAATCATTATAAACACAGAGAGTGGGATTATAAATCATTATAAACACCAGAGAGTGGGATTATAAATCATTACTCTTCTAGATCTGTGGACTATATTGACAGAAAGTGTGACTGTGTAAGCAGGAGATTTATTCTAGTTATAGCATGAAGTTGTTGAAGTTCTGAACTGATCACTGATGGAGACTTGAGAGAGAAACTGATCATATCAACTACAGTCCAGAGTCATCTCCATGCTCTCTAAGTGGTTCTATCCACAGCAATCCCATACATCTCCAGGATCCATGAGGAACATCAGCAGTAATGACTGACTACAATTGATGAGAGAGAAACACAGTCAACATGCTACATGCTCAATATAGGCAAATGATAAAGTGCCTCGATTAAAGCCTCAAGTGTTAAACATATTATCACAGTGATTTTGTGCCACAGTCAATAGGCAGGATGAGGATATGGTAGAGGAAAAGATACAATCAGTATAAGTCATGCAAAACATTCTGCTGAACTTGATACACTAAATGCACCCAGCATCATATCCAGATAACATCTGGGTTAAATAAGGGTTTAGTCTTTTGTGCCCCGACGCAGATTCTCTTAAGACTGAATCCACAACACCAGCATAAATGACTTCGATTGAATTTTTTTTATCAAAAACTAACAGTCAATAATTTCAGTAACTGCTTTATTTCTGGAAACTGTGCTTACTGGTGGATCTCAAGCATTTGTTCACCCCTGGCTACAATTGCTTTCAGCCATATCACTGACCATGTCTGATCTCAGAAGCTAAGTGGAGTTGGGCCAGATTAGTACTTAGATAGGAATACCAAGTGCTGTAAACCTTTTGGGCAGTGGTGGATCAAACGGTGAAGGTTCTTGGTTGTTGATCAGAAGATCAGGGGTTTAACCACCACCCAGCACCACCAAGCTGCCACTGTTGGGAACTTGGCCAAGGACCTTAACGCTCTCTCATAGCTGACCCTGTGCTCTGACCCCAGCTTCCTAAGCTGGTATATCTGAAGAAGAGAATTTCACTGTGTTGTAATGTACAGAATATATGACAAATAAAGGCTTCTTCATCGTCTTCTTCAATTCTGTAAGATGGGAGATACCTGGAGAATGGAATAGAGTTCCAGCAGAGAGCTGCCAAGATTTCTTGTTCTGTATATTGTGAGGAGAATATGAGGAGATAACAGTTGTAAGGAGTGTACGATGCCTGAGTGACTCATCAGGGTCCCAGAAGGTGGGAGAGACTCAGTAGGTGGACAGAATAGGATACTGGGAACCGTCTATAGGCTCATGGGTATGGTGAAATTTGTAATTTCACTGTAATGTAAACAAGTAGCATGTAGAGAGTAGTAGAGAACAAGGGGATGGTGGGTTCCTTTTGTCCTATTCCCCCGAACTTCCATGGGCAGTTTCAGGGCAAGGAGTTCTCAGTTGCCAACATTAGGGTTAAACTTATCTAAAGGTATTTTCTTGCTGTTGAGAGTCCCACCTCTGAGGCATCCACCTCCACTATGAAATGTGCCTCAGGATCAGATTGATGTAGCATTGAACAATGGTGAATGCATTTTTGAGGTTGCTGGATGCCTCGTGGACAACTGGTGACCAACAGAGCCTACATGGAGCATCATTAAAGTGCAGATTGAGTGAGAAGAAGCAGTTTTCCTCTCATCTCACTCCTGTGCCCACTCAAGGTTTTATGGTGGCATGGACCAGTGGCAGGTGACATTGCAATGTTATAGTCAATATAGAACTATAATCCTTCTCCTTTCTTATCCATAAAGAAGAAACTGTGAAGAACAGTGGATGGTCATATGAATCCATCTTAGAACCTTAGTGATATCGCCATTGGAGCTGTTTTCCCTGGTAGTAGTTCCATGGCACATCCCAAAGGTCTTTGCTGATAACCTGGGTTGGATCAGGTTGGTGTTTTACTCTATATAGTTGCTTACCTTGCTGACCTTGTATCATGTGAAAAAGCTATGGGCAGCCTCCTAGTATGTGGTACCAGTGCCTGAGCTCCAGCTTATATGCATTAAATAATGCCTTTAAGTGGAGAATCATTCTGGTGAAGCAAATGGCCTCAAACTGTGCTGTTTTTCTTCTGGCGTCAGTATTTCTCATTCAACTTTTCTATCGGCTCATTTGCAAAGCAAATTATCCAACCGGAAATAACCCTCTTAGGGATTTGTCATGGAGGCCAGTTCACTTTGAGGCCAGAGGCTATGATGAAACGTGATAAGTGCTTGTTTGTTAAACCCACCAATGGCAGCCAGCATCCTCAACTAAAGAGCAGCTCTTCCTGCTCTCTTCTGACCCTGGCTAAACTGCTACATTTTTTTCTTCAAGCTCTACTCCATGTGGAATGAATGAAATATGGAAATGGCTGTTTTGCAGGACCTTGCCTTCAATCCCAAAGTGAGGTCCCATGATCTGCAATTTTGTGTACATAGTAAGACATAAAAACCTCTATGAACGATATACACTGAACACTGCAACAAACCTCTACACCTCTTTGGTCTGTGGTATTGCTTTGGGGTGTGACTGACTTTGTTTTATCTCCTGAGACAGGTTGAAGATCCATGGCTTGGTGCATCATTTCACTTACCATTTCAACACTGATGACTGATGAAGGAAACCAAAGAACCTGGAAGAAACTTAAGCAGACTCTGAATTAAACTCTGAACCATGGAGCTATAAGCTATTAACACTACCTGCTGTATCGGCTTCAGAAATTAGTGTAGTTTTGTCTGCAGTGTCTGTTTCATTATGGAAAAGCCTTCTGTACTGAAACATACGACACCCTAGGAGACAGGTTCAATAGAACACACTAGAATAAAATAAATCCCTAATATTAGGAAGAATTTAGTGTATAAACCATAGAAAGTAAAAGCAGCGGTGGAAAGCGTAGGTTTTAATGGTGCAATACAATCTCACTGTGAGGAGAAAGGCTTCATGCTGAATTGGGTTTGTTAGTACGCAGGAGAGACGGTGAGCCGCCTGAGGCCTTTCTGCACACTACACTACCTTTTCATGTTTTATTTAGCTACTTGATTTTCTGACTAGGCAATAATTATTAAATAGAACTATTTTTGGATTTTTTCAAAAATACTTATTCAAAACAGAATCAATAAGGATTTAGGTGAATGTTTGGATGTTTATTAAAAATAGCAGACAATCCAAAATGCAAGGCCATCTCAAAAAACAGACAAGGTCAGGGATCAACAATCAGAATATCTGAGGTGGACAGGCAGAATCCAAAACAGAGAGCAGCAGCAAGATCAGAAAAAAATGAACATAAACAACCATGGCATAAAGGCTTGGTAAAGTCAGGACACAACGGAAACTGAGCAAATACTTCACAACGTGGCTGAAAATAAAAGTGGTATATAAAAGTGAGCTGTGCATGACAACTGGAAACAGGTGAGGTGAGATCAGACGTTTGGTGACAGTGAAGGTGGAAGTGCAGGTGCATTGTGGGAAATTGAGTCCGGTGCAGCCATGCGTGTAGGCTGTAGTGTGTGATGGGAAGTGGAGTCTGAAGGCTCCATCTGACACACAGAGTTTTTTATATGATTTTATGAAACTGTTAACATTTCTTTCTTTGTCCTTTACAATATGTATATATAGTGTATATGTATATGGAGTACACAGTTTTTCCTGGAAATGAACAGAATGCCCAGTCTGATACCAAATAACAACATGCTCTTTAAAAAAGGGACAGCTCCAAAATATTGACTTGCTGTAATCAATAACTCATCGCTGGAATAGAAACCTATATGCAATCTTGTTGTGTAAGAGGAGAACTTGGCAGAAATGCATTGTTGGGTTAGAAATAACAAACATACAGAAGATCTGCCTCATCATGTTTTTTTGGTTTATTGTGAGTGATGTGTAAATCTTTTGCCTTTCATTTTCAATATTACTCATGGCACAAGATTTGGGAGAACATTAAATAGCCCTGAGCTTCATAAAATGACAGTTTCCTCTGATCAGGGTAAAGTAACATGATGTTTGTGTTTATGTGAGGAGTAAAGCTGATCAACACGTGCTTGGGAGTGTAAGTAGTAAAAGTGCACATTTGGCTGTAATTGGTCAGGGAAATGTGTGTAGGACACTTTTGGTCAGTAGAGTGGGCTGGTTTTGCATAGGGTACCTACTCTTGTGAAAACACTGAACACTGAATTACCACCTCCTCCATCTTTGTGGCTGACTAATACTTTTGTCTTCGGTCTGCCTCCCACAGCCCACAACAACTTTTTTCTACTTACAACTGGCTGGAACTTGCTGAACTCAATTATTACAGAACCTCAGTAGGAAAGAAAATGTCATCCTGACTGTGCCAAGCACAAGGGACTGACGTTCTTGTAAATCGTGGCTCTGATGCTGTAGATATTAAAACGATCATGCGTTCTTAAATACAATCTTAAATTCATATGTAATGAGTCAGTATAACCTGATATCTGCCCCTGACATATCCAAAGCCATTTCTAGTCATCAGCCTTCCGGACGATTTCGACATCGAAAACATGTTGAATGTCCCGTTCTAAGAGCAAGACACTGGCTGTAATTCAAGCATGTTCTGGTTCACTGTTATTGTGCTGGCTTGAGATTCCTTGTTTGTTAGATTGTAGATGAAAAGCTAAATGAAATAGACTGCACAAAAGCACGCTACCCCAGGCAAATACAGCCGTGTTGCAGAGTTACCTCCTCAGAGGCGCCTTTTCTGACTTTTGTAAAACCATATTCCACACTATGTTTTGACTCATGGGATTCATGTAAATGTAAGTAAACATCCAAAACACACTATAAGTTCATTGTTCTTTTGAAATCACAGTTTCACAATTTTTCATCTACTGCAGCAAAGTAAAAGATGAACATTTTTCCATTCTGCTTTGTTATTTTTTCCTCGAGCTGTGTTTGATTTATGGATGATTCAATACGAGAGCTTTCACCCAGAACTCCTGATCATGACAGAACTTGTTATATTTTGCTGGAACACAGTGAGTCAGTAGAAGACAATCTTTGGTAGTGTGGAAGAGGTCACTCATTTCTATTCCAACAGACTGTCATTGTGGATTATTTTCCATTAGAAGAATTAGATTTGTTGTAACTGTCACTGTTTAACACATCTGTGTTTTTTTAATTTTCTGGCTTGTATAATCCATATATTTTAAGACTGTGTGAGGTTAAGAGTTTTTCAAGTGCTGCAATCATGCATTCTTACGACACACTTTCCAAATATAAGTCACTTCTCTCTTTCATTAAGCTGCACCATGAACGTACTGGATGTGTGGTGGCACCATTGAGAAAACTGTGTGCATGTACAGATCAGAAAATCCAGTCAGAATGATTCACCTACATTAAGGCATGGAGTCTGCCTGCAGACAGAAAATCGTCCATGAGCAGAGCAAGCGCGAGCAGGTCCGTCTACACTCAGCGCCACCAAATAAACAGGAAGTGCAGATTATATTTATGTTCTGTGTTAATCTTTTAAAATTGTTGTCCTTTTTTAATTTGCTCCTCTCTGGTACAGGTGCTAAAATCATACACTGCCCATGAAAATCCTCCATAAGTCTTCACGAGAAGCCACAAGAGGAGATGTTAAAAGCTGCCATGTTGTATATCATGTTGTATAAATAGCACGCTATGTGGTGTCGAAGTTGTCGGACAAGTAGCTTGGTTATTTAGGTCAGTGCGGTTTCTGGCATTTTGGTTGAGGAGTGTCTGTCTTCCCTGCTACACTGATGCTCTGTTATGTTTCTGATGAATTATGGGTTATAATGGCAGCTCAGTGCCAAAGCTGTGATGATAAATAAACCTGAACATATCCTACTGCTGGGGTTTCTATTACTCAGAACAGAGTCACTGAAAGGTTCCCCAAATATAATATACAAAAAAGGGTTTGCAGTTGATTGAATTATTATATGGATTTAGAAAAAAAAGATGGTAACAGAAACAGATTAGCTCATGAGGTGACGATGTCAGCAAGTGTGTGTTCTGATCTGTCCATGTGTGTATTTGATTAAATGATATTCTCTCACACACGGTTTGGCTTGGTGGTTAGCACATTTGCCTCACACGTCCAGGGTTGGGGGTTCGATTCCTGCCTCTGCTGTGTGTGTGGAGTTTACATGTTCTCCCTGTGCATCGGTGGTTTGCTCCAGTTTCCTTCCCCGGTCCAAAGACATGCATTGTAGGTTGATTGGCATCTTGAAATTGGCCATAGTGTGTGAATGAGTGTGTGTGTGTGCCCTGTGATGGGTTGGCACTCCGTCCAGGGTGTATCCTGCCTTGATACCCAATGACACCTGAGATAGGCACAGGCTCCCCGTGACCCGAGAATAGATTGGATAAGCCGTAGACAATGAATGAATGAATAATATTCTCACACAATCATCAAAATTTGGAAATTTCTTCTTTTGATTATTTTTCTCAGAATCTTTTTTTTTCTATTCAATGAAGCAAATGTCTTGTTCACATGGTGTCAAGCCCCATGCTTGTTTTCGATTCAGTTTTGTTCCTGTCTCTGCTCTCTGTTCCATCATTTGTTTGTTACCTGATTGTATTCAGCTGATTTATGTTAGTTCTTTGCTCAGTTGCACCGTGTTGGGATTGTGTTAGCTGTATTGTTCTGTTCCTGGTCTCTGGGTTTTGATTGTCTCATGTTAGTAAGTGTTGTTTTAGTTATGGACTTTGATGATTATAATTGCACTGCCTTTAATAAATCTGGCAATAAGTTCACACACTTGTCCTGCCTCTTCATTAAACCAACATTAATCCAGCTCTGTGCTATATGCCTGTGTGTTCAGGCAACGTTATTGTAAGTTACAGGAAACCATGGCTTATTGCTAAAATAACCAAGGTCTTGTTGTGAAAGTTCCTGAAGAGCAGTTGTTTGGAGCATTTGAAAGTGTCAGGTATTGCCAGAAGCCTGGGTGAAAATGAAATTGTTCTTACAGACGTCCACAGTGAGCCTTCCTCATTCTGCTGGTGCTCATTGTTTATCACCAACATTAAAAAAAGGTATCAAGGACAAAATGGTCACCTGTGACTCGACTACCACAAAGAAAGTGCTTTCTAATGGGATGGCAGGGGTGCAGGCTTGCTTTAATTACAGAGGTAATCTGAGGAAGTTTTGTTTTTTGATTCAGCTTCACCAGGTTAAAGTACAATATGATTCCTTCAGGCCCAGAGAGACCAGTCGGACCATCTCTGGCTGTGCTCCTCTGGATTAATTGCCCATGTTCATGCCTGCACCATGCACGTTAACCAGTAATGAGCTTGTTGGCATGGCAGTGTTGGTCTGCACGTCCCCGTACTCCACAACACTTTCTCTGTCTATTCAGACTGAGAAAAACAGCTTCTCTTCAGATAAAGGTGGCAGTTGTGTAAAAGTGGTCAATTTATTTCACATTTCCACCTGTAAATGCATGATTTGACTACATTTAGTCATCAGGTGCTGTCAGGTATTTAGTAGGTGGTAGATTGTCAGATATTGGTCCCCCCCAAACTTATCAGATTTCATGCTTTTACGTGTCCACAAATACAAGCACGGATAAAAGGAAAATCATTATACTAATTGTTAAGTTGTTGTAGTGATTGATATCAAAACACTGAGAGTCATTGTAAATCAGGTTATCAGGTTAATTCATCTTTTAAGTCAGGGAGTCTAAGAATGTATGTTAGTAAACAATATAAAATATCTACAAATGTAAAATACCCCAAAAATATCAACATGACCAACAATGTAAAGTAAAATACAGGGGCATGTGATCAGTGATCAGTCAGTGTCTGTGGCTT
>JAUCMX010000014.1:16011575-16071575 GCA_033459395.1 Hemibagrus guttatus | reverse complement strand
CTCCTATTTAAATTCGGTAGTGAATACAGCTGGACGGAAGTAAAATAAATAAATAATTACCTTCTCTTAGCAAGGTCTGAGGTGGAAATAACAGAAATACTCATGCTGTACATGAGGTGAGGGAGGCAGAAATATTCATTCAAATAATAAAAATGATAAAAAGGGAACAGAAAAGATATGTGGCTCGATGGCTATTATTATCGATTGCACTGAATCAAGTATCTGATATCGACACCAAGCTGATTTTATATTTATTATATATGTTTATGGTTGATGATAATTTTTTGAAATCACTGAAAAAAATACAGGAAAAATATATATCACTAAAACATGAAATATACACCGAAAAGCCATAACATTATGACCTATGCCTAATATTGTGTTGGTCCCCCTTTTGCTGTCAAAACAGCCCTGACCCGTTTTCAGAACCTAGATCTATCAATATTCTGACACCTTTCTATCAGAACCAGCATTAACTTGTGTGCCTTCGCTCCCCACGTGCATCAATGAACCTTGGCCGCCCATGACCCTGTCGCCGGTTCACCACTGTTCCTTCCTTGGTCCACTTTTGATAGATACTGACCACTGCAGACCGGGAACACCCCACAAGAGCTGCAGTTTTGGAGGTGCTCTGATCCGGTCGTCTAGCCATCACAATTTGGCCCTTCGTCAAACTCGCTCAAATCCTTATGCTTGCCCATTTTTCCTGCTTCTAACACATCAACTTTGAGGACAAAATGTTCACTTGCTGCCTAATATATCCCACCCACTAACAGGTGCCATGATGAGGAGATAATCAGTGTTATTCACTTCACCTGTCAGTGGTCATAATGTTATGCCTGTTCGGTGTATGTATAATGTAATCAAATATTAATATCAGTTAATAATAATATAGCAAATAATATAGTGAAGTCTTATTATGTAAATATTTCCACATTAAATTTTTTTTTTTCAAAATTCAGATCCATTAGTTTTTCTGTTTGTTAAAGAATCAGATTCATTGTTTTTTTTTCTCTGATATTCAATCCATCTTTTTCTGGTATCAAGCAAAAAAAAAAAAAAACAGCCAGTGACTCAGATATTCAGCTTGGAGGAGTTTTTTTTCACCACCTGGGTTTCAGGAAGGAGAGGAGCCTACAGCCTTGATGCATGTATCTTACTTGTATCATGAAGGATGATGGGTCAAGTCATGATGTGTAAAGAATGTGTCTTTAGGGGCTGGTCAGTTTGGCTGTGTAGGTGAGTATCAGGATGGTAGTGGAAGGAATGCAGCAACAGGTGGGATGATGTCAGGGGTGGGGTGGCATGAGTTTGGTGTGGTGTTGGGTGGTTCGGGAGTGAAGTGGAGTAATCCAGTCTTGACACGACAGTGGAATAATTAAGCACCTGAGCTGCCTCTGTGGATAAAAATGGCCTCTTGATCCTCCTGATGTTAAGGAGAAACTGTCAGATGAATGAGGTCAGGCGACGTGGGAAGGATAGCTGGAGGTACAGGACTACCTCAAGGCTTCATGTATTGTCAGATGGAGTAATCTGAGAGTTCTGCATTGAGATCACAAGATCTTGACATGGGGATGTCATGTAGAAGTAAACGGGATTTATTTGTAGTGATGAGCTGCCATCTGTGATGAGATGCTCACAGACATACTGAGATCTGAGTAAAAACACGAGTCTGAGGAAGAGAGGGAGGAAGAGTTGAGTGTCTGAATGGCTGAGTAGTTGTATGAAAAAACCTTTGAGAGGATATGACCTCAAAAAGAGAGAAAAGAAGGGGGTGTGAAAAAAAATCCTGAAAGCCGGAAGTCAGAGTTGAAAAATCGGTGATTCCTCATGATCATCAATCTTCTAGTAGTGGTGCTTTTTTTGTATTAGTGCAGCATTGATCAGAACAAGATTTGGGATTTCCCTTTGATTTCATACAACATGAGCTTTTTATTTATGTTTTGTTTTTTTTTGCCCAGCAAGACCCGGACTCTGGGTAGCTAGAAGTGAACAGAACATCGGTAGAAATGTTTGTAAAAACCTCATACTCTCAGTCAAAAAGAGAATTTTTATTAGATAAATTTCACTATTTATTATTAGGATTATTATTAATTATTATTAATAAATTATTCCTGTCATTTTGCCGTTTCTTTGGGTTTTTTTTTGACCTTGCTGGTGTATCAAATTGCTGTGTGTGTGTGTGTGTGTGTGAGTTCAGTGAAAGCAGACAGGATTTAAAATGAGTTAATATAATGAGCACATTGAAAATGGGAAAGTAAAAATCCATGTGTGTTTGCACTTCTCAGATATTACTTTATTACTGGAGTCTGGGATTTCAGACAGAATCAATTTGTTTTGAGTCGATGTTTTATGCAGAGGACTGGATCACAAACAAATAACAGCATGCTATAAAGTTTAATACTGTAGTGTTCTAGTTTTAGATCCAGTTAATTAAGGTAGGAAAATATCTACCAAAAAGTTCACAGAATTTATCTGTTTACAAGTAAATTCTGCTGTTCTGTAATAGGTTGGGTTTTTGCAATAAAGATTTTTCTTTACTGTTTGTCAGAGCCACTGGTTTAAACCACTAGACATGTCAGTGGGCAGTTAAAGCTCCTGAAAGGTTTTCTAGTAAAAAATAAAAAATAAAAAGAAGAAAAACAATAACAACAAAAAACCATCCATGACTCATTTTACATTTTGACAGGATTGTGTGCAGTGATCTGCTTCACTAAATTCATTTGACTTAAATCAGCTCTGATTTCTCACAGAGCCGAAGTGTGGATATGTGACTCTGAGGCAGATGATTCTGAGGAAAGCTAGTATTTTTATGTAAGCATTAACACACAACAGACTGAACAGATATATGAAAATAATCCACAGCAGGATTCTGTGAAACGACAAAGCTTATCTGTAATCCCAAGAGGATTATTTTCATGTAATAGCATAGGGTTGTGCGTTACTATTTAATAAGAATGGAAATGTCTGAGAAAAGTTACTTCGAAGTTATTACATGCACGATTAGTGAGCGTTCTCTCTCTCTCTCTCTCTCTCTCTCTCTCTCTCTCTCTCTCTCTCTCCAAAAACTCAGTTTATCATTTTTCCATGGAAATTGTAAAGTGTAAACTCTTCCGTCCTGAAGATCGTCATCTCCCATGCTGGAAACGTTTAAAAGCGCAATGAGACTCTTTCCATAATTATTATTATAATTATTCCTAATGAACAACTCCACCACATCAACGATTACCTCTATTTTCTTTTTTAAACAACTTTTTTAAAAAGAAATTATTATTAATCTCTATTATGTGGCACACCTGATTTACAGGTTCTTCAGTTTGAGCTAGTTACTATGGAAACGATAATGTATTCATATCAGTGCTGCTGTCATGCATGTCCAGATATCATTCACTGTCATACGCATGAAGAGATAGAAAAGGTCTAACATCTGACCCTGTATCTAAACCCGACAGGAAACCTCCAGGAAATCCTATGAATTATGACAGATATCACAAATAAAAAAAGCTCCTACATTTAAGGTCATACATGATGACTGTACAGTCAGCTTATTCCCCATCCCTCTATCGAACCATCCTCCTGTCTGACTGAACTCAAAAAACTCATTAACTAGCCTATGACATGATCAGGGTAATTAAAGGCACGTTCCTGTTGCCATGACGTCAGGAGACAATAAGTCTGAATTTAATTCCATTTCATTTTTAATGTTGAACTTCAAGGCATAGTGAGTAATGTTGTGAAAACAGACTGTCATGTTGAAGAAAGAGTCAAATTCATTACAAAATGAAAAAATCAATCATGACAAAAATCTTAGACACTCTACTGAAAAGCAGATTTTAATTAGATTGTTAATAAGATGAAATAGTCATGAGTTTAATTTGAGTCGTTCACGGTGGATTTCTCTCCACAGATTCACGTTTTATATATATATATAAACAGAGTATTTACTTTGTTTAGGTTTTTTTAGATAAAGAAAAGGCAGCTTTAGTAGAATATTTAAGTATTGCATAATAAATGGATAAAAGGAAGTCTCAAAAGAGACTCTTGTGTGATCACATTGGCCTGTGGGAGTAGGGGGGTGCCAAAACCTTTGAATATAAAGTATTAAAGCCGTGGTGAGGGATGTTCAATTGCTCCTTCAGTTTATCGTTGTCATATGAACCCTTAAGAGTCGTTCCCTATAAAATAAATATTTTTTTTGTCAAAATGAGGTAAATATAAAAAAAAAACAAGCGTCACTGCCGATTCTGCAGGTTTATACAGTCTTCCAGGTTTAAGTCTGAGATGTCTTCCTTTCCAAAGAAATGTGTTACACAACCTGCAAATATTTTATAGCAGCGTGAGAGCCGGAAGCGTGTAGTTTAATTCAGGACACAGTGTTTTAAGAAGGTCAGTCCAGGTCAGTTAGTGGGCGTGTCCTCACTGTTCGTCTCCTCAGTGTCACTTTAGCTAGCATTGCTGTTCAAGTTTTTTTTTCACTCGTAATTATCCTTCGTTTAGTTGCCATTTGAAGCTCTCTCTCTCTCTCTCTCTCTCTTGCTCTCTCTCTCTCTCGATATGCCTGTGTGAGGTCAACTCAGCTGCCATTTCCTCTCCCATGTCACCACTTTGATCAAAATCTGTTGAAAGCGAAATTCATTGGTCACAGCAGCAGTGTCAACTCAGTGTGTGAGCTGTTTATTATTTTTTTAAACCAAGTTGCAGGTACTCTTTATCAACCAGAGTGGGGAATTTATCATCAAACAATTAACAGGGAAGAGAAGCATTAGCACGGTTGGGTTCTCTTTCTCTTTCCTTCTCTCTCTCTCTCTCTCTCTCTCTCTCTCTCTCTCTCTCTCTCTCTCTCTCTCTCTCTCTCTCTCTCTCTCTCTCTCTCTCTCCTCACATCACAGTTTGCATCGCTGCTAAATTACAAACAAGGCTTTTCTCTTTTTCTCATTTGTTTAGGAAACAGTGGCCGTGTCTCTGAATGAAGCCAACTGACTTTCCACACACGCGCACACACACACACACACACACACACACACACACACACACACACACACACACACTTCTAATCTAATTGTCAGTTTTTTACTTTATTCTGTAACTACAGTGTTTACACACCACTATCTACACACATCTATCTATCTATCTGTCTGTCTGTCTGTCTGTCTGTCTGTCTATCTATCTATCTATCTATCTATCTATCTATCTATCTATCTATCTATCTATCTATCTATCTATCTATCTCAGAATTCACTCACACAAGTGAATGTAAAAACGAGTGTTTGAGTGTGTGTGTGTGTGTGTGTGTGTGTCTAAGACTTGTGAAGGTAAAAGCATGCGTCTCATTTCTCTTCTCACCAGCAGCTGAGCTCAGGTCATATCTCCATGGCCTTCAATCTCGGTGTTATTTCATCAGAAGCTGTGTATTAAACACTTAAGAGCAGTGACTCTATTTATACAACGTCACTCGATGGATTAATAGTGTGAAGTGTTTATAGTGTGAAGTGTTTAATCTTTCTCTGCTTTGATTTGAAGTTTTATCAAATCGAACATTATTTAATGTGCTTGCTGTGATGTGTGAGTCCCACAGTAACGAGTGATAACGTTGTTATGGATTATTTAATCAGTGCTTCAGAGAGAGCGAGGTCTCAAACACACCACTGATGATATTCTAAAGCTAGCAGGCTTTCAGACCATTTTGTTATTTCTGTTTTTTTGTTTGCCATCTTTGTTTTAATCATTATCTCAGATGAATTATACAGGTTTATTTAAATGTATTAAATGTATTTAATCAGTTTCTCCAGGTTATCACACCTCAATCAGGTTCTCTCACTCTGCTCCACCCCTCGCTGTGCTCCACCCCTTTGTTTTGCTCCACCCCCTCACTGTGCCCCACGCCCATCCACCCCCTCACTGTGCTCCAACGTTGACGTCAACATTGTTAATTAAAATAAATAAAACAATTGCTTATTTCTTCTAATATGACCTTCTTTCATTCAGTCATGTAAGTGAAGAGACTCCGGATGAGACTGACTGAGTTACTGAACCTCAGCTCTCAGGCATAAAGGAGAAAACAAAAGCCTTTTTTTCTACCACAGAGCGCAGATCGCTAGTGAAAAACAGTGTGATATTTAGTTATCCTTTTTTTTCTCAGCACAATTAGTCACACATTTAGTCATTATGATGGAATGACAGATCAGATGTTCAGGCGTGATCTGGTTAGCTACAACAGTTTTTTCCACGAATGCTAGCTCCAGGTGGAAATGTCTGATCGTCAGATTGGTCGTGTTGCCAGAGTAACAAGTCTTGTGGCTCTTTTTTTACTGTCAGACTCATAAAAGCCAAATCGTTCCCAAATGGCAGCTTTTAAAAAATTTGCTTTCTTCGACGATGTCTCTGCTGCTCCCCCTTTCTCACATTTGTAATGTAAACACACTATTATTTAATCTAAAATCTAATATAAGAAATAATTACAATAGAAAAAAATATTATTATTATTATTATTATTATTATTTAAAATTATTTTTAAATAAATTAGAACATAACAATGTAGTAAGCGTAAGAATTTTTATTAACTTCACAAATCAACACAACACTTAAGTAATCTACTACTGAATTTATTTATTTATTTGTTTGTTTGTTTATTTATAGGTTTTAACTTCTGATCTTCTTTATTGATCTTTATGAAACTATCTAAAGATGTGAAGCAGAAGAGCAGCTCCACTTCATGTTAAGAGGATCAGTTACAGCAAAAACTAAATCACAGCCTCAATGTGGTGTGTGTGTGTGAGTGTGTGTGGTTTAGAGCTTTACCCATAAAATGATCCTTTCAGATGTACTTTAACCATCTGACCACGTCGAGCTGAACTGTACACACGAGGTGTGTTTGAACATGACTTAATTTCAGCTTTGAGAAAAACCCAGAATCAACAGAGCCCCAGGTTTCGTAACCTCTATTTTAAGCTTGGCTTCATCATGTTTTATTTACACTGACCTGCTGTCGTATTTCACCTTTGTTTGCCCAGATCTGCTCATGCATAATTTATCACGGATTGTGGTTCTGATTGCGATTGTGTGTGTGTGTGTGTGTGTGTGTGTGTGTGTGTGTGTATGTGTGTGACACTAGCGGAGTTTCTGAGTTTCTACACTATACATAGACACACTCTGTCAATCCGATCCGATCTGTCAGTCAGAATCAGATTAGAGTTTGTTCAGAAGCTTGTCTTTGAAAATTATTTTTTAGGGTGTTTTAGGGTTTGGAAATATGCTTAAGTTAAAATAAAGTGAATGGAGAATTTTCACAGTGGACAGTGTCCCTAAGCAGCTTTACAAAAATATATATAAAAAAATAAATGATAAATTTTAAACAGAAGTTTATCCCTAATGAGCAATCCAGTGGTGAGGAAAAAGTGAGGCAGCGTTTATTAGACATGTGGACACACACACACACACACACACACACACACACAGATAACACAACCCCTCACCCAACACAGACGCACATCCTATCCATATTCACCAAGCCGAGTGATTAGTCACAGGACTCGCACTAATAAAGTGTTCTTACGACCGAAATGACTCACAGCTCAAAGCTGGACCCCAGACGTCCATTACCAAAACAATTCCATTAATTTTGAGTGATGTGACGTTTGTGATTGAAATTCCTTCCTCGGGAACAAAGGCGTAACTGAGTGGCAGTGCCAATGTTGTCCATTTAGCTCTGCCCACTCAGGGTGTGAAAAACTGTAAAAGTGCAAACTGATGTTCAGAATTAGGTTCTGTTTATTTGTTTACATAGATGAATACATTACATGGTTTGTGTGTGTGTGTGTGTGTGTGTGTGTGTGTGTTAAATATCTTCTGATTTTCTTGTGGCTTTATCATTTTCATCAGTTTCTCTGATGAGCTCTGGCGAGCAGACATGTCGTATATATTTTGGGAAATAAACGTCTGAATGATGCAACATGTTTCATCTTCACCGTTTCTAAGAAACACAGGAAAACACAAGGCCATTTCTGTCTAAATGACCAATAAACGAGATCATAATCATCTAGAAGTCTGGGCTGCAAATGGCATCAATTATTTTGTCGACTAGTAACTCACTAGGACTTTTACGTAAGAGACCGAATACAGACCGCAATCTGCGTTTAACACAAACAAACTGCTTGGATCTACAGCACAGTCCTGTGTGTAGACTTTAAATTTTGGAATGTCGAAATTCCGGATTGTGTGCAATATGAGGTGATGGTATCATACGAGCATACGAGTGTGGAGCATGACGGCGCTTTTAGTTTTATTTCTTCAAAATGAAGGTTAGTTGAAAGAGCAGTAGAGAAAGGTAAATAAAAAAAGTAAAATTGTCTGTAGGAAATGATGCTCAAAACACTGATTTATTTTCCACATAAAGCAACACCAGAACACCTCCACTGGCTCCTCTGTCCGACTCAGTCAGTGCATGAAATATTGAGCACGTAAAGCAGAAGAAGCTGCATGTTTCTTATATCATAAATGTCTCGGTCCATTTCATTATTTAAAGTTTGACGCGCTCTGCTTGGCTTACTGCTGTCACTGACATCCAGCTGAGATGTCTTCTGCTTCTTAGCTGGTTTTTAATCCTGGGCAGTGGAAGTGGAAGACGTGTGTTATTGTTCTGTTTCTTGTTGGCTGAGTTAGAAACATGTGAAGTGAGAAGTAAACAGTGAGGAGCACTGAGTGAGACGAGCGCCAGCGTAGCTCTGAGCCTCTTAATTAGTCACTTCAGATGAAATGATGCAGAGGAAGCAGCGGGGTGTATGCTGAAGTCCAGTAAAGGAGAAGACGTTTGTTTTCTGGAGGCCTCACAAGTCCATGATAGAGCAGGGGAAAAGGGGTGGAGCTTTCAGGTGACGTCAGTTAATATGGTTGAGTTCAATACACCAGAGCAAATCGTTCATTTCTTGTGTTACTGGGGATGTAAAAAACATATTTGTGAGCAATAATTCTTACTAGCATGCTCTGATGTTAAATTGTGGTGCTGAGCAGACCTACTCATCCATCATGTGGATGAGATTAATGATGTTACACACCACACCCTCAAGTGTAAGGAAGGTGAATGAAGCTGTTAAAATGATTTTACAACCAGGCCATAGTTGGCTAAAAGAGTTAGCAAATCAATTAGCAAGCTAGCTAAAAGGCTACCTTTAGCCAGGTGAGAAGGCTGCACACTTTGTTAAAAAGATTTGCTGATCAGTCAGGAATAAAATAGATGAGAAAAATAGCGGGTAGCTGGTGTCAGAACAGGAACCGAGGAGTGAAAGGTACATTTTACACATGGTTAATAGCGAGAGAGAAAGAGAGAGAGAGAGAGAGAAGGGATAAAAAATTCCATTGTCTGTACCGCTTATCCAATCTATTCTCGGGTGATGGGGAGCCTGTGCCTATCTCAGGCGTCATCGTGCATCAGGGCAGGATACACCCTGGACGGAGTGCCAACCCATCGCAGGACACACACACACACACACACACAACGGGCAATTTAGTGACACCAATCAAGCTACAATGCATGTCTTTGGACTGGGGGAGGAAACCGGAGTACACGGAGGAGGCACGGGGAGAACATGCAAACTCCACACACACGGCAGAGGCAGGAATCAAACCCCCAACCCTGGAGGTGTGAGGTGAACGTACTAGCCACCGTGCCCCCGGGATAATAAATGAAAATTTTAAATATAACAGTGAAATAAAGGAAGTTTAAATGAGTGATCTGTCCTTTTTGCAGATTTCTTGAATTCTCGCTCTCGTCTCACGTCTTCTCCTTCTGAATTATCAAACATGTGAATTCACTTTGACATCTCTCTCATCATCATGGCTTCAGAAGGAACATTTATCTGCCTCCTCTTGACTCCTGGTCCTCATGTTCCTGCTCGAATCTATCTGCAGATGTCATCCGTGGCTCCTTCCATGTGATGACTATTTTGGCCTCTGGTCAGCGTGCTCCTGTTAAAACGTCATACGCGAGACTCTCAGGAACCCGCGGCAGACAGATTCATAGCAACCAGTGACAAAAAAAGGGAAACACATCATCCGTCTGTCAGCAGACTCACGCAGAAGAGAACCTGTTTTTGCTTCATGACGTCTGGGCTGATGGTTTGGCCTCCTGGTTACTTCTTACTTTCTCCTCATTAGGAAGAACATCAAAAGATTTTTCCTAATTCTGGCTGACAGCGTTAGCATTAGCATTAACATCCGCCATGTGTGCCAGATAAGCTAGAAACATTTCACTGCAGGAGAACAAGAAAGCTCATCCACTCTGCACTTTCTGTGGATGAATCTGAATGAATGAAACATTGGAGTTGGAAATTCACAAGGTAAGAGTGTGAAATCCGTATAAACGCAATGAGGCTGCAGTAGATGAGTTTCCTGTTCGGCGTGAAGATGTTTAATGTCCCTGACACAAGCTTAAAACATCAGGAGCAAAGGCTAACTGATGTATTTTATGTTGTAGAATAAAACGTGAAAATATCTTGAGCTTGGAAAATATCACCACAGACCTGATTTCAGATTTCTGGCATTTAACCAAAAACCTGTTCAGACAGACTCACTGACTTCAGGATGATGGAAGCAGATGGAATGATGCTAAAATGCTAAAACTTATTCCTGTGGTGTTAGGACTCGTTCCTGCAGCTCTCTGGAGACACGAATTTGGCATCAGGGGAACAGTAACTACAGGAAGGAGAGTGATAGTGGGTAGATTCAGTCTGTTTCTGGAGAGCATTGTGGGTGAAGAGAAGGGGACACGACGCTGGAGAAGACCGGAGTGATTCGGTCACGAGAGCGAAAACCAGTGAGCTGATGAGGACGAACTGGAGTTTATTTAGATTTTGAATGATGTGCCACAGAGAAAGATGTTGCTGTAGTGATGTGGTGAAAGCATGGATCAGAGATTTGTTTGGAAAAATGAAAGAAATGAAGTAAAAAATGAAAGTGTAAAAGAGTCACAAAGACTGATGAGTAACTTGGCACATTGCTGAACATTTCATAAATCACGTAGCATAAAATATAAATAGATAAATCTGTATATTGATCACATCTGCATTTTTATATTTGATTAAAGTTCCCCTAAAGGCTTCTTGTCCCTTAGTGGTATGAATCGATCCACAATTTATCTAGTAAAAGTTTTTGGAGAATGTGTTTCATCACTTCCAGGATAATTCATATTTGTGCAAAACTGACTGTGGAACCGTTTTCTTTAGCCCTACGTAACAAACTCGTCCTAACACGCATCGGCGTTAAAGTTAACTCTTTATTTGTTCGTGATTAGTCCACGCCTTAAAGCCTCATTAGTTGATATTTCAGTCAGTATTTATTCAGGGATTAGTGCAGGATTATTTCTGTAGGTTAGCATAAAGTGGTAATAAACATTTAGTTATGCCAATAAAGACATTTCTACAGAAGGCTAGATTGAGTGTGTAGCAGCACGTCCCCTCGTCCTCTCGCACACTCGACACACTTCGTTTCCTGTGCTTGTGCTGTTCGTATGATGGTTGTTTAACTCCGGATTCCTTTTTCTACACACGGTATTAAGGGAAAATCTCCCGCTGCTTTGCTCTATTACAGCTTTTCCACTAATGAATTTGTGCAACCTTTTCTCCTGGTCTGCTACAAGAGCTTTTCATCTAGTAATTACATTCCTCTCTGTGTTTTTCCCCCACAGTCAAATGGTTTTCTCCACAGACGAAATGAGTTCTGTTTGCAGCAGAATTAGGAACCGAATTGCGTTTGCCATGGAAAAGTACTCCGTTAAATAAGGAAGATGAAAATGTTTTCTTCAAGTTGCTTGTGAGGGAGAAGCTTGTTGAAGAGGTTTAAGATGAATTGTGTTTCTTAGGATTGCTGTTACAGAGTAAATTCTATATCTGTGTGTGGTGATGTCACAGGCTGTGTGTAATTAGCAGTATATATGTGAAACCGCTCGACAATGTGGTTTGAGGAGCAGAGAGGCAGCACGTTACAACAGAACAAATAATTGATTTTTAATGGCTGTCTCCATGGCGTCGGTTGCTATGGAGATTCTCCGTGCACTGTGAGAGAGTTTTGCTTTGTGTTTATGTGTGATGACTTTCTCTGAAAAAGCCCGGGTTTGATGCCATATAACCTTCATCTGTACACAAATGTCTTATATCTCTGTGTGAACTGCTGAACATTAAGTGCGTGTTGTGTGTGTGTGTGTGTGTGTGTGTGTGTGTGTGTGTGAGAGAGAGCGAGAGAGAGACAGACAGAGAGAGAGAGAGAGACAGAGAGAGAGACTCTCTTTTAACTTTTGGTTAAAAAACACTAGTGCAGTTCAGTGTGTGTGTTCAATGTGTGTGTTTAGTGTGTGTGTTTAGTGTGTGTGTTCAGTGTGTGTACGGTGTGTGTGTTCAGTGTGTGTTCAGTGTGTGTGTTCAGAGTGAACAGTGTGTGGTGTTCATTGTGTGTGTTCAGTGTGTGTGTTCATTGTGTGTGTTCAGTGTGTGTGAACAGTGTGTGTACAGTGTGTGTACAGTGTGTGTGTACAGTGTGTATACAGTGTGTGTACAGTGTGTATACAGTGTGTATACAGTGTGTGTACAGTGTGTATACAGTGTGTGTGTAGTGTGTGTGTATACAGTGTGTGTGTGTGTGTGTACAGTGTGTGTGTACAGTGTGTGTGTTTAGAATTCAGTCATTTACAGAGATTTTTATGACTTTTTTTTAAAAATGTGATTAGGTTAAAGATTCTTCCTCAGAAATGTCTAATTAAGCTAAACATCAGCTCTGGGTATAAACATCATAAACATTTATGATAAAACGAACACCTCACAATCTTTTGTGCCATCTGTGGCACTGTATGTAGGCTAATTATACAAATAAATATATAAATAATCAAATACATATATAAATAAAAACACACTTCAGTTCTGTATTTCTAATTCAGCAGCAATTTGCAAAAGAATTTGACAGGTGTTTATTTTTCATCTGAGATATTTCATGTATTTGAAATTATTAACTCTAATATTAGTTATAAATAAAAGCTGAACATGAAGATGGTGAAATCTGAAGGTGTGAAACAGGAGAAAACGTCACTGTGTGTCAGAAGAGCATTGAGAGTTGTACACTGAGATGTAAACTGCGTCTTCTGTTCAATTCAGCTTTATTTGTATAGCATTTTTTTTTAACAATGGACATTGTCTCAAAGCAGCTTTACAGAACATAGGAAATATAGTAGAAAATCTCAAGATTAATATTATTTGTATTAATCACTAATCCCTAATAAGTGGGATTATAAATTATTATAAACACCAGAGAGTGGGATTATAAATCATTATAAACACCAGAGAGTGGGATTATAAATCATTATAAATACCAGAGAGTGGGATTATAAATCATTATAAATACCAGAGAGTGGGATTATAAACCATTATAAATACCAGAGAGTGGGATTATAAATCAGTATAAACACCAGAGAGTGGGATTATAAACCATTATAAATACCAGAGAGTGGGATTATAAATCATTATAAACAGAGAGTGGGATTATAAATCATTATAAACACCAGAGAGTGGGATTATAAACCATTATAAATACCAGAGAGTGGGATTATAAATCATTATAAACAGAGAGTGGGATTATAAATCATTATAAACAGAGAGTGGGATTATAAATCATTATAAACAGAGAGTGGGATTATAAATCATTATAAACACAAGAGAGTGGGATTATAAATCATTATAAACACCAGAGAATGGGATTATAAATCATTATAAACACCACACAGAGTGAGAATATAAATTATTATTATAAACAGTCATATACAGTCAGTTGGAGTCGTGTAACCAGGAGCTGCTGAGCAACTCGTAAATTAGGTCAACATCTGAGTTTATTATAGATCCAACACCACCTCCTCCATGCTGAAGCCTTCAGATGCTCAGTGATAGAGATATAGCATATGTAGAATGACATTTTGTGTTTTGATTAGGAGGTTGTTGTCCTCAAGGACCACATGAGGTTGGCATCTTCTCTTTGAATGTCCGAAATCTTCAGAATGTCAGAAGTCCAACTGGAGCTGGTGCATCTCTGGAGGATGCCTTGGAATCCGCTTCATGATTTAATACACTGATTTAATGACTAAACCTCTGGCAGTAAAACGATGCCATTGCATTTTAACTGGATTACACAGTGTGTCTGTTCAGCGAGGTTTCGGTACACGGGTCACAGGTGGCATCGCTCCGGACAGACGGAGCCCGAATTTCCCCGTTGTTTTATTCAGATCCACAAAAAAGTAAAAAATCTAACGGTTTCCTGGTCAGGTACAGTCTGCTAGGACATCTGTCATACCTACAGTATGACCTTCTGAAAATGCACAATGGTGTGTTTGTGTTTAATGTGTATAAATAAACTGAACATGAATTTATTTCCATACCAGCAGAGACACAACCCGGAAACAGAAGGAAGTAGAGATCAATATTCCCTTAAGCTAATTTACTCTCCTGCCACAGACAGTGTTTCTTCATCAGCAGTAATGTGTTAACTGAAGGGTAATCGCATGAAAGAACGAGGAAAATGGCGCAATGTTCACTGGTCCTTATGCCATTTATCTATTTTAGCACTGAGAACATGTCAGGTTCTAATCGAATCTGTTTTTCTCAGAAATCTTTTATTTCTGCCCCGTAGCAGTGTGAAGGAAAACATTTTCTCTGAGTCTTGTTACTGTGCATCAGTGAGCTCCGTCCTGCAGTGTGGTCAGCTCTTCAGTCCTGTGCTGCTCGTCTTTAGATATATCTGCAAAGTTTAGAACCATAACTTTTCTCATGTGTGAGACGGTGACACACTTAGCTTGTGTCTTCTTGCTGTGTAAATGAGTCTCTCAGGCTCTTTAAGCTCAGGAAGCTTGTGGGGTTTTGCTGAGATGTGTTTTGATCTCCTGCTGTGAGTTATGTAAGAAATAGCACACTGTTAGATCAAAATAATCCATAGAGTGCTGTGATACATGCCGATGCGAATCTGAGGGCCATTTTCACCCTGAAGTGGATTCAGGGTGGTTTGTGGAACGGGATTTGAACTCATAACCTTCTCATCATCAATCCTCCCACGTTTGAATCTGACTCGTGCATCAAGTGTATGGATAAAGAAAAGTTTGGTCCATGATCCCAGCTTTCAGAGAAGAGAGTGAAAGAGTGAGATCAGTAAAGATGGTTATAAAGGATGTTTTTGTGGTTAGTTAATTAATTAATCACTTAATTGGCAAGAAATCTGTCTGACACACGATACTCGATATGATGCAACCGCAGATTCCTGCTCTGAAAAAATGGGGATGTGGTAGTTTAGTGGTTAAGGTGGGTAAGGTATTACTGATTGGAAGGTTATGAGTTCAAATCCCAGGTCCACCAAGCTGCCACTGTTGGGCCCTTGAGCAATCGCTCAGTTGTATAAAATGAGATAGAGTGTAAATCGCTCAGGATAAGTGTGTCTGCCAACTTCCAGAAATGTTGAATAATAAAAATAAAATAATAAGCATATTGCGATCCAGACTTTTCATTTCAGCTGTAACTCAACCTGCCAGAAACATTAGGACAAACGTTAGAGAAACAAACACTAATGGACTTTTTTTTTATAGTCCATTCACGTCTGGACAGAACAAAGATCTTTATGAGACAAAGACTCAGAGATTCTGCCTGGAGCTGTTCAGCTGTTCACCTCAGACGTAGCAATCAGTTGTTTCTATGGAAACGTTCTCAACATCTTACCGTCTTGAAAATGTATAATTAACATATATATGCTATATATCATGTAGTGACGAGCAGAAAAACTAGAGCTGTTTAATAGACACATTTAGAGAAAGTTTGTTGACGTGTCACACGAGGACAAGATTAAGGCAAGAATTAAGACCCTTTCTGCAGCCAAGACAGAAAGTTGTGTTCAGTTTTTACTTAATAAGCTTGTTAAGATGATGTAATGTCATCATGTAATGTAATATCATTGTGCACGATGTTCATGCAGGGTGGGTTCTAATGTAGAACTAATGTAGGGTTCTAATTAATGTTAAGTTGCTGGAGGTTTCCAACCTCTTGGATCATATGTCAAATTAAATTACAGCCTGGTTGCATTCATTGGTTGCAACATCCTTGAGTGTGTTCACTACAGCTCTCCACAGAGCCGGACAGCATCATCCACATGGATGTCCTTACTGTCTGGAAACATGGCTCATTCTGTTTTAATTTCAAATCAACTTTAATCACTACAGTAAATGTTATCATCTAATCGTGCATACAGTTACATCTTTTTTCTTAGTCCTGTCCTTATTTTTCTTAGAAACAACCTGATCAAAATTCAGAGACGGATAAAAAACCCGGTTATTTTCGTTCATTCGAAAAGGCCCGAGTATCCTAGCAACCTACTGTCCTGCTCAACCTCAAAATTTTATTTAGGAATCAGACTGTTGTATGTTTTTATCCATAAAGTTCAGTCTAATGCAGTGCACATCTCCCAGAACCTCAGAGTCTTTATACTGCAGAGAAACTGAAGCTACTCGAGTCTTGATGCTCACAGCTATTGTGTATGAGAAAGTTCAGGATGTTTGATGACTATACCATGATAAAAAAAAAAGTTAACTAGTTAAAGATGTTGCTGAAACACAGCTTCTCAGTGAGAATGTTAACCTGTTTGCTAACTAAGCAACAGAGCAACAAGCAATTCTTGACTAAAGATAGTTTGCTACAGAGCTGAGATTAAATGCAAAAATGGAGCTCCTCCACCGTCTCCTGTTGGCTTGGAAACGTCTTCGGTCTGATGACATGACATGACATTTTCATGACATTGTCCTCCAAAAAATTGTTTTTCTCGTTTTTTCTGATTACTGCAGCTTGATTTTGCTGAGCCTTTTTTCAAACTTTGAGTGTTTTTTCTGAAAATCAGCTTGAATTTGCTGCAATGACGAGCATAGTCATTGCTATTCTCCTCCCAGTGAGACACACTGCATGTAATAGCTTTCTACGTGAATTCAACTCAATTCAATTTATTTGTGTAGCGCTTTTAACAATGGACATGGTCTCAAAGCAGCTTTACAGAAGTATAGAAACAGAGAAGGAAAAAAAAATAATAAAGTTGAAATTAAAGTTACTATTTTATCCCTATTTAAATGAAGGACTTCGGCTTAATGTGTGTGGTGACATCACACGACACGTTACGCTGAATCTCAAGATCCTCAGAATTTCACAGTGTACTTGATTTTGTGTAATCTCGGTCAAATCCTGGAGGAACTGATTTAGAAAACAGATTCTGACTTGCTCTTTCTCCTGCTAAGTTTCTTTAACCTTGAACCTTCTTTAACCGTCTGACGTCAGTCATGTGACATGCCGCACTCAGGTGTGTTTAATATGATGATTTGATGATTTGTTCGGAAAAGGAAAAATTTCAGTTTGTGCCTTTTTGAAGGATCAGACACATGGCGATTTGACATGGAAAAATGCTTGAAGGTGTGAACAAGGTCCATTGTCCATTGTCTGTACCGCTTATCTGATCTATCATCGGGTCACGGGGAGCCTGTGCCTCTCAGGCATCATCGGGCATCAAGGCAGGATACACCCTAGACAGAGTGCCAACACATTGCAGGGCACACACACACACTCATTCACTCACGCAATCACACACTACGGGCAATTTAGAGACTCCAATTAGACTAGAAGCATGTCTTTGGACTGTGGGAGGAAACCGGAGCACCCGGAGGAAACTCCACACACACAGTGAGTGGGAGTGAGACTCGAACCCAGGACACTGGAGGTGTGAGGCGAACGAGGTGATCCAGATTTTTACATTTTGACTTTTTGGTGGTATGTGATATCAGGGTATTAGATTATGATAGAGATGGAGAACAGAGCCAGCTTTGCTAGCATGACAGTTTTCCCTCAGGACTGTAATCTTCCTGTGGTTCTGCCAAGGCACTGCGAGTGGGAGAGGTGCCGTGTCTGGGTCAGTGAATCCGATAATCCTGTGACACGCTTGACCTTCTTTATTCCAAATGCATCTAGATGAATGTGATTGGCTGTTTCAGGCAGTGAGCACAGAGCAGTCTGACCATATTGTTATAAACTCAGATGGAGGAAGGAGGACAGAATCGAGGAGAAGAAGAGCTCAGAGCACAGGGAAATACTCCTTTATCTTAATATTTCTCAAGAAGAAGTTTTTCTCTTCAGAGTTTCACATCATGTTTTAGAAGCGAGAGATTATACAGCTGTGTGAGTTGTGCGGTCAAGCAGCACTGATGTATAGACTGCTGAGGTTATTGAACTGCTTCCTTATGTGTGTGCATGTGTGTGTGTGTGTGTGTGTGTGTGTGTGTCTGTGTCTGTGTGTGTGTGCGTGTGTCCAAAGATATCCAGAATCTCTAGGGATATAGTGATTCAAGTCTTTTAATTCACAAAGCCATTTTACTAAACCTTTACTGAAAACTTCTAAATCATTTTGTGTGTGTGTGTGTGTGTGTGTGTGTGTGTGTGTGTAATTGTATGTTTTTTCCTCCCCTGTATAAACGCTAATCTTAAATGAATACACCCTCAAAAACTTTGAATAGAAATAACTCTGAGTGACAGCTCGGGTCACGTGACCTTTAGACGTATTTCTCCCTGTGCTGCGTCTCCAGAACCGGCTGAAAAACAGGAAATGGGTTTAGGAGACAGAGACAGTAGCTTTATCGTGACTGGATCTGTGCAGGTTAGAGTTTGTCGTGTTATTGAACTGTTCATTAATTCATTTGATATGCATGATGATAATATAATGCTCAAGGACACCAATGAGGTAAATAAAAAAAAAAGATAAGCTCAGGTTTGTTTCCTGTGCTTGCTTTTTGCTCTGCAGAAGCACAAGTACACAGTTGTGTATTGACAGGAAGTGGAAAAGGGAAACGGTGGCATTGGGGATTTGATCTGCAGCTGTTCTTGCGCACATTAGACTCCAAATCCATCCATGAGTCATTTTTGGAGGCTGTAAACAAATCTCTGTCCAGATGAAACAGAGTAACTCAACACTGCGGTTACTTCACACAGCTAATAAGAGTATAGATGGGATATGGACAGTCTGAGTGACGCCATGAGCCGCAACCTCGGCTGATATTAGAGAGAAACCTTGTGCTCGAGTGGTGGACGTGTCTGCTTCAGTGCTGAGTCCTTAATGGTCCTCTCACATAAAATGCCTCATTTTCTGTCCATCACAAACAGCCTTCTGCTCGAATTTACATCAGACCTTTAGCCTTGTTTTTATGCTGCTAGTCTGTATTTTTCATGAAAATGACCACAAACACTTTAATCAGCATTTTTAGCTCAAAAAGCCCGCAAATTATAAAGGTACTCTTAGGCTTGTGTGATTCAAGTGTTTCTCCATGATATTATATGTGTGTGTGTGTTATTCACTCCACAGTTTAATAATGATGTGCACTAAGTACAAGGTTTTGATTACTCAGTCATATGAATTTGATGCTCTGCACCTCACGCTCTCCTTTTCTGTCCTGGTGAGTGGAGACTGTTTTAAGTTCATTGATGTGGAATAAAGTCTGTCACTGTTCTACTGGCATTAGACAAATTCTTATATATTTAGCATCAGCTAGAAGGAGAAGAACTGGGGGCACAAAGCCTTTATTATTGCCACACATACATTACAGCACAGTGGAATTCCTTTCTTCACGTATTCCAGCTGAGGAAGTTGTGGTCAGCGCACAGGGGCAGCTGTGATACAGTACCCCTGGAGCAGGGGGTGGGGGTTAAGAACCTTGCTCAATTGCCCAACAGTGGAGTTTGGTGCTGGGGCTTGAACCCTGATCAACAACCCAAAGCCTTAACCACGTGAGCTACCACCGATTCTAGTTACTGTGTTTATTAGGGATTCTGTCGATTACAGTCAAAAATCAAAGACTTGTTCTGGTTGTTTTCAGCCAAAAGAGAAAACCCTAACACACTGTAAATACAGTGAAAATATTAACCAGATATTAAACTAGTAAATGACTGTATGAGTGAGCAGTATAAAGAGTCAGTTTCAAAGCAGAGTCTCAGCGTTTCTTGTGTTGAGGACCAGATCAGTGCCGTGAGCCGGTTCCAGGTTTTTCCCTCAGTTTCTCTGACCGTCCTTCTGTCCTACTTTCTTTTCTTAGAATCTGACTTTAACCTACAGAATGTCGCCTTTCCTCCTACTTCTTCTCTTCTTTGTTGCGAGTGATAGTTAGTTAGTAAGCTTTATTTAACCAGGAGAGAAACTCTTTGATGTTAAATCTCTTTTATAAGAATTACAATTCACTACACAACAATTAATATAAAACACATACATATTAATATACAATTAAATATCACAGAAACAGCATCCGGTATGTTGTTGATTGTTAATTAAGTTAGTTGTTAATCAGTGCCATCAGTTCAACCATTGAAGACAGCATAGTAAGTTTTTAGAAAAGATTTTTTTTTTCTAGTGTGACACAATGAAGTGTGTACTGAGCCTCATGTTGTGGTGTTGTCGCTTTTTGCAGTGCGGTGCTGAGGCCTGATGCCGCCGCTTCGAGCTCGTCTGGTTCGGCTCGACCCAAAGGCCCGAGCAGTAAGATCTGCCTGGTGTGTTCGGACGAGGCCTCTGGGTGCCACTATGGCGTTCTGACCTGCGGGAGCTGCAAAGTTTTCTTCAAAAGAGCTGTAGAAGGTGAGCAGAGATATAACAGGCCACACGCACTGCCTGCTAGAGAGCCGTTTATTTATAGAGATCATTTGGAATATTTGTTATGTTTGTTGCATTATATGTAATTTTGTCTTTCAGACGGTTCAGATATGACAAAGTTATCTGAGATATCATTCACACACACACACACACACACACACACACACACACACACACACACACACACACAACCTGGTTATCTAGTTGTGACTCAGACTAAGACTCAGGTTATGCGGCTCTAAACTGACTGAATCGTTCAGTCATATATATTATATAGGAATGAGAGTTGTTAGCTGAAAAGTTCCTTTTATTATTATTATTTTTATTATTATTATTATTATTATTATTATTATTATTATGGATTAATGCTAAAAGAGACAGGACATGCAGGACATTTACACACACATCTCATCTCAGAAACTCTGAGAGAAACTTGAGGCTTTAAATTTTATCTAAATATCTTTAGTTTCTTGAAGTTGATTGTAGGTGGAGTTTGTTGGTTAGTTCTCCGATATGCAGAGGCGGAGCACTATAGATCAGTTCTAACTGCTAATTTCCTGTTCTTTTGGCATGTTTATGAAAGTTTTCATTCATTCATTGTCTACCGCTCATCCGATCTATACTTGGGTCACGGGGAGCCTGTGCCTATTTCAGCGTCATTGGGCATCAAGGCAGGATACACCCTGAACAGAGTGGCACACACACACGCAATCACACACGCAATCACACACTATGGACAATTTAGAGATCAATCAACCAATGTCTTTGGACCGGGGGAGGAAACCCCCGAGGCACAGGGAGAACATGCAAACTCCACACACACATGTTGGAGGCGGGAATCAAACCCCCAACCCTGGAGGTGTGAGGCAAACGTGCTAACCACTAAGCCACCGTGCCCCCTATGAAAGTTTTCTAAAAAATCAACACAAGAATAAATTTCTCACTTGATCTTTAGAATGACTTTTATCAGTCAGACTGATGATTAGTGGAGTATTAATAGTAATACTGTATATTTCTATAGACTGAATCCTAACATATTATCCTCTGTAATAAAGCAGTCATAGGTGCTAGTAATCGTCCATGTTTATTTCTCTGCCTTTAACGCTGGAGGAATTATTTTTTCCTTCCGTCCATCTGCATCTTCAGTCTGAGATTCCTGTTAGTACATAAGTCAAATGTCTGAAATGGTATTTCTTCAGTAGCTTGACTGTTTGAAGTAAATCTGAAGGATATTTCAGGTGTAAAGTTAGTACTGACCAAGTGCAGTACTGATAAATCAGGAACAAATGCATTACTGATAAATCATGTTTTCTGAATCAGGAAATGGGTTTTCTTCAGTAGCTTCCTGACTGTTTGAAGTAAATCTGAAGGATATTTCAGGTGTAAAGGAACATCTGAGGCATCCTCGCCCACGGTATGTGTCGGGTTCTGCATGTTAAATAGTTTTTGAGACAGTGTGAAAGCTGTTGATGATCTTCACCACTCAGTACATGGAGCAGGTTTTGTCTCTGAGTAAAACTTCAGCTGAAATATTCAACATTTAAACATTTGTCCTTTTTGAGAAAAAAACAGAACTGACACTGAACCCTGAGATTGTTTTGCTGGAGAGATCGATGCAGTTAGAAGCGTTTATTAAGCCTTTTTTAAAAAGTGCTGAATTAACCCTTTGTCTTTGAACAATAAGACGATGTTAACGATATAATCTCTATCTGCTTCAAATGTTTCTTTGTTTTCTGATCAGTTTTTTATTTCTGCTTTTGTGAGATTGCTCAGTTTCTTTAGTCTTCTGTAAGAGAAGCTCTGCTGCGGGTCACATTCCCTGGTTTCTTTACAGGATTCTGCTGGTGAAGAAGGTGTGTGTTTGGGTGTGTGTTGATGAAGCTCAGGTCAGGCAGGTAGTGGAGTGACGTGTACCCCTGATCTATTAAAAACGTCCCACTGAGGCGGAACGGAGTGACGGCTCTTATCAGGAGCAGGAGAAGTTTCTTTAATGAGAAGCACATGGGTGTGAACAGTGTGCATGAGTTTAAACTGCCTTCATTCATTCCAATTTTCATTTCATGTACATCGTGCATGTGTAGATTACATTATATTAAAGATCTGAAGCTGCTTGTGAATGAAACGCTTTGACACCAGAAACTTTCCATGACAAAAATAACAGATATAAATGTATAAATCAACACGGCTGCTGTGATTTTCCTCACAATCTCGTCTACACTCTCACTGTAACTGCAGTCCATGTGTCAGGAGAATGTGCACTACATTCAGATGTATATTGTATATCTGTTATTTTTGTTTTTCTCCCTATGGTTGCTCTGGCAATGGTGAAGGATGGAGAGCACGACAAAACACAAATGGTAAATAAACTTATCTTTAATAACGCTTTTACCCTCCTGGAACCCCGCCGAGCTTCAGATAACATCTCAACACATGCTGTGCTGGTTCAGGATGCATGTCTGCTGAAATTTCCTCACCATCTCTCACCTTTGATTGATCTTGAATGAAATCATTTGACTGAATGAATCAAATTAGGAGTTGGAGTTGAAGCAGGTTGTAAACATACGCAGGTTTATTATTATTAACTGCTCTCGTGTTCAGGCGGGTATGAAAGGAGGGACTTCGTTTCTTCACTTGCTTTATGTTCTGCTTTTTCTATTGGAATTTTATTCCAGTGAAGATTTCAGCTAGGAAAAGTCTGAAAAAATTTGAGAAAAGGCTTAAATACATCAGAGCTAGGTTAAGGAGGCTGGGTAAAGCTGTGTTAAAGGAATAATTTTGGGTTTTGTTTTCTTATATAACTGTTATCTATATATTTATATTAATATTGTAGCTGCTGCTTAATTTACTTAACATGGAAACATCAATACAAACTTTAGACTGCGCAGCGCTTTAGTACTGACCAATTGCAGTACTGATAAATCAGGACTAACTGCAGTACTGATAAATCAGAGATGCCATTGAACTTTCATTTATTTAGCTCTGTTTAAATTTCCCAGGTTTAAATGAAATGTGTGTGTTCACACTCTGAGGCTTTTCTGGCCTCATTCTTTATAAAGTTTGTGACTTGATATTTAAATAAAGAGCATTAATAAGCTACCCTGTGGACTACAGTTCTTCTTTTCACCTTGAAAAGTCTGTTTTTACTGTTTTTGACTGCATCACAGTCTCTCGTTGTTGAGGACGGATAGCAGCTGATCATCATCTAAAACATTACAGTGACTGACATGCCAATAAAGTGGCCAGCATACAGTAGACAGACAGACAGGCAGGCAGACATACAGACAAGCAGACAGGCAGACAGACAGGTAGATATACAGGCAGACATACAGACACAGGCAGTCAGACTGATTGTCGTCTCATATGATATTGTTATAGAAGATATAACCCTAATCTTAAACCAGACTGATGAATATCTACACAGATCCTGAGATGGTTTTATGAGAGCCATGATTTTATTAACACATTCTGGCTTGTGTGTGATGGGAGCTGATCTGTGGGTAATCTGTAGTGACTTATCTTTCTCTTTCTCTGCACCTCTGATAAACAGTAATGTGAACTGCTGCAGGTGCCGTGGCTCTACTGACTTCACCATAATCCTCTCACATTATCAGAATAATAATAATAATAATAATAATAATAATAATAATAATAATAATAATGTAAACAATCACACTCCTCTTTTCTCTCTCAGGACAACACAACTATCTGTGCGCCGGGAGAAACGACTGTATCATCGACAAGATTCGCAGGAAGAACTGCCCGGCTTGCCGCTTCCGCAAATGCCTCCAAGCGGGCATGAACCTAGAAGGTAAGAAATACAGTATGATCTTCAGTTAGCTTAGTTAGGTTAATTAGCATCAGTGATTCATATTACAGACCAACAGAACTTCCCTGAGTGACAATAATTATGACATCTTTCTGGACACTTTAAGGAGTTAGATTACATTTGTCTGATTGTGTTGAGGGGAATTCATGCATTAAAATGTGTTTAAATTCTGGATGTAAAAGGGTGTAAAAGCTGTGATGGTTCAGTCATTAGCAAAATTTGTCCAAATTTGTCAAGATTAAGTCTCAAACAGTTTAGTAACTGGAGTTGAATAAGATTTGATGATTTTTTTTTAAAGATTTTTTTTCCCTCCTTGACCCCACCCACTGTACACGGAGCTCCACCCCCAGAACGTACAGCAGTTCAACTGTTCAGCATGTTAATTAGTGTTAGCTGGCATCTGCTTGAAAGCTGAGTTATAACTCTACAAACTCGCAAACTTAGTCTCATACTGATTTCTGAGGATGATCACAACAATTTTGTTTTTCTTTGTGAAATAATAAATGTATCTAAATGATTCATTATGCAAAGCCACCAGTCAAACATTTTAGAGCATCATATGGATTGTGCATACACACCTGTCCAGGAGCAGTGTTCGTGATCAGTGATGGGTGATGTTTTGTGCTCACTGGAGAATTAACTGGCTGCACTGGGCACTTAATGAGTTCAGACTGAGATGTGAGCGTTAGAGAGTGAAATGACTGACAGGAGGCTCATGTTTCCAAACATTTTCTCAGGCACATAACACACTTGTGTATAAGGTCATGGTTTTTCATCTGCAACATATTTCTCATGTTATTTGCACAGTACGAAATATCACCTACTGCACCTTTAAAGACTCAGAGCAGCTACGGAAATGTTCACAATGGAAATTGAAAAGTGGAGGCAACTGATGGTGATGATTTTTTGAGTATTCCACCACAGTGTAACGTTATAGGAACACACCATGGCTTTGGTGTGTGTAGCACAAGATAACTTTTCCTCTTCTCTGTTTCAGCACGCAAAAATAAAAAGCTGATCCGTCTGAAAGTGCAGCAGGCTTCAGCCGAGTCCTCGCCCTTCGTGGCCAGCGAATGCCAGTCCTCACTGGTGCCCAAGTCCGTGCCTCAGCTTGTTCCCACCATGCTGGCACTGCTGAAGGCCATCGAGCCTGACATCGTGTACTCTGGCTACGACAGCACCATCCCCGACACCTCCACACGCCTCATGACCACCCTGAACCGACTCGGGGGGCGACAGGTCATCTCCGCCGTCAAGTGGGCCAAAGCTCTGCCAGGTGAGAGGAAGTGAAACTAAAGTGCAGCACCATCACCTGCTGATGGGGGAAAAGATTCAACATGATTAAATTCAGCAAATCGGGAAATAAATACTACATTTGTGTAGTATACTTACTATACTTACATTTGTGTGTGTGTGTGTGTTTGTGTGTGTGTGTGTGTGTGAGAGAGAGAGAGAGTATGTGTGTGTGTAAGAGAGAGGGAGAGAGTGTGGGTGTGGGTGTAATAGAGAGAGAGAGAGAGAGTGTGTGTGTGTGTGTAAGAGAGGGAGAGTATGTGTGTGTGTGTAAGAGAGAGAGAGTGTGTGTGTGTGTGTGTGTGTAAGAGAGAGAGAGTATGTGTGTGTGTGAGAGAGAAAGAGAGAGAGAGATCGTGTGTGTGTGTGTGTGTGTGTGTGTAACAGACGGAGTTGTAAATGAGGTTTTCTGTCGTTGACTGATGAGAACTGATGATTATTAGCTGCATTTCAGTTACAGTGATTTAGACCTCAGTGCTGTTTGATTCTCAGATCTGAAGTCCATTCATTTCCATTCATTTCCTGTAACAGCAGCCCTGACTGTCCTTCCTGCTGTAACACAAATCACAGGTTTATATTATTGCTCTCGCTCTAATGCTATCATTTCCATAGCAACAGCTTGTTCACAGGGACGTGTACGACAGACACTCCACATAAACTGATATTTTTTTAAAGAAAAATATTGTTTAGCAAAGAAAAACCTAGAATTGTGACAAAGAGTCAGACAGACAGAGAGATAGAGAGACAGAGGGAGAGAGATAGACAGACAGACGAAGAGAGGTACAGACAGAGACACATAGACAGAGAGAGAACAAAGAGAAACATACAGAGAGAGAGACAAACAGAGAGGACAGCTGATTTTTTGGGAAACAGAAAGTCAGCAGTGGTGTTATTATCTCCAGACTTTGATTTGTGTCTTTACGAATGCAGACAGTAAAACATGACAGAGATCAGTGAAGTTCAGCTGCTAGAAAAGACACAGGAAACGCACGTGACTTGGTCTCTGTAAGTATTTACTCCTTTCTACTGCTGGTCTTAGACGAGACTCAGAGGCGTTCGCTTACACAACTTCAGCCAGAGGAAAAGAATAAAAAATTTCAACAGATATTTAGAGAATTCTTTTCTGTAACTCATGTCCATTCATTGAGCTTTGGACTTTCTCACACAGTCACATTGTTCTGAACACTCTGAAGACGTCCTCATGCAGCTACAGAGGAAATGACGTGTCACAAACACTGGGTAAACAATTAGGAAGCACTTACAGCGTAAACAACCTCGCGGCACAGATCCTTGGGGATTAATAAATTGCTGGGGAGGAAAAACATTTTATCCAGAATGAGTCAGTGCACTTACAGTTTCCAGCCAGGGGCTTATCACAGAAAAAGACATCTCTAGCAGTTTCTGCATTTTCTTACCAAATACATGCAACAATTATTCACTTACTTGGAACACTGGCTTGACGTTTTTGTGTGTGAATTGATTTTTGTGTGAATTTTATAAAGTCTAGAGTAAAGGTCACTATGTGCTGTCCCTGATTTGTAAGAAATAACACACAACGGACGCACAATAGGCACACAACAGAAAAACAACAGACACACAGCAGGCACACAACAGACACATGGCAGACACACAACAGACACACGGCAGACACACGGCAGACACACAGCAGACACACGGCAGACACACAACAGACACACGGCAGACACACAACAGACACACAGCAGAAAGACAACAGACACACAGCAGACACACAGCAGACACACAACAGACACACAGCAGACACACAACAGACACACAACCGACACACAACAGACACACAGCAGACACACAACCGACACACAGCAGAAAAACAACAGACACACAGCAGAAAAACAAAAGACACACAACAGACACACAAAAGACACACAGCAGACACACAGCAGACACACAACAGACACACAACAGACACAGCAGACTAGGGCTGCAGCTATTGATTATTTTAGTAATCGAATATTCTACCAATTATTCCATCGAGTAATCGGATAAGAAGTACTTTTTCTTTATTAAAGAGGAATACTAAATATGCAAGAGACAATACGATTGGTCTCTTAAAACGAACAACTAACTGTTTCCTATTTAGAAAAATGAAAATAAAATCTGAACCCATTTAGTGCAAATTTAAACAGTACAACATAAAACAAAATAATAATAATAATAATAATAATAATAATAATAGTACCTAAACATTGCATCTATGTTGTTCAACTTAACTTTCATGTTTCAGTGTAACTACAACAGGACATAAGCCTTTACTGTCTTCAACTGGCCTTAATTTCAACTAGCAGTCATATTGATTTAAGCTAAGTGCGAATGCTAACGTTAGCTTGCGTCGACTCCGTGGACTGGGTGTTTTCAAATGAGTTGTTGAAGTATAGAACTTGTACTGTTGTACTTGTATCGAACTTGGTACACCAGTTCAATCTTACAGTAATCACACTGTTCAGAGTTTTCTGTCTGTGTTAGTTTGAAATGACCCCAAACTGATCCAAAAAAATTCTCCCCGAGATTAGCGGGTTGTGCGTCAGTAATGATGGCCCGTGGGGAAACGCAGCGCTCTGTGTGTAGTTACAGTAAATGGACTAAACAAAGCTTTGAGGCAACTAATTTGCCTCAATGGTTTTTTGTATTCAAATTACTTGAGTTACTCGAGGAATCGTTTCAGCCCTATAACAGACACACAACAGACACACAGCAGGCACACGGCAGAAAAACAACAGACACACAGCAGGCACACAACAGACATATGACAGAAAAACAACAGATATACAGCAGGCACACAACAGACACACAGCAGGCACACAACAGACACACAGCAGGCACACAACAGACATATGACAGACACACAGCAGGCACACACCAGACATATGACAGACACACAGCAGGCAGACACAGACACATGACAGACACACAGCAGGCAGACACAGGCATATGACAGACACACAGCAGGCAGACACAGACACATGACAGACACACAGCAGGCACACTACAGACATACAGCAGGCACACAGCAGGCACACAACAGACACATGACAGACACACAGCAGGCACACAACAGACATATGACAGACACACAGCAGGCACACAACAGACATACAGCAGGCACACACAGACATACAACAGACACACAGCAGGCACACAACAGACATATGACAGACACACAGCAGGCACACAACAGACATATGACAGACACACAGCAGGCAGACACAGACACATGACAGACACACAGCAGACACACAACAGACACACAGCAGGCACACAGCAGGCACACAACAGACTCACAACAGAAACTATCAGAGTTACTGTAAACACCTGGAAGTGGATTATTTTTATATAACAGCACGACAAGAAGTCTGTTTTTTGTAGTCTGAGTGCTCAACACACACTATGGTGGAGAACCATGAGGAGAGATCTAAGCTCCAAGATCTTTAAGACGATCTTTCCCTGTGATTTTAGGAAGCTGGGTGCAGGTTGTATTGATCTTGTGTATTTATTCACTCATCGCTTTGCTGTTGCAGGTTTCCGGAATCTGCACCTGGATGATCAGATGACTCTGCTGCAGTGCTCCTGGCTGTTCCTCATGTCCTTCAGCCTCGGTTGGAGATCATACCAGCAGTGTAACGGAGGCATGCTGTGCTTTGCCCCTGACCTCGTCATCAATAAGTAAGTCTTTTGGTTGGAACGAAAACTTTGCAGTTTTACTCATGGAGCACGAATTTGAATACCGGAGATGCCACAGACATCTGAAGCTGTGTGTGTGTGCGTGTGTGTGTTGCAGGGAGAGGATGAAGCTGCCTTACATGAGAGAACAGTGTGAGCAGATGCTGAAGATCACCAATGAGCTGGTGCGGCTCGAGGTCTCCTACGACGAGTATCTCTGTATGAAGGTGCTGCTGTTGCTCAGTACAGGTGAGTTCACTCCTCTTCATCTTATCCAGTCTGGAGTCTCACATCCATACTGGTTCACTAGGTCACAGACTAAGAAGAGTGTGTGTGTGTGTGTGTGTGTGCGTGTGTGCGTGTGTGTGTGTGTATGTGTATGTGTGTGTGTTTTCTTTCTTTGAGCTTGAAGGTATCCCCCTTTTGTGTTTGCATTAAACTGGATAGTTTGTCTCCTGATGGTTTTTCGATCTTGTGTTACTGCTGTATGTGTAAACAAGGTGCTGCATTGTTGAGTGATGAAAAATGACATTTATTAGCTGTTGTGTTACAAATCACCACTCATCCAGTCTGCAATTGTTTACATTCATTCATGTATTAGCTCCAGGGGAAATTAAATGGAGCCTAAACTCCAGCCTCTCCTGAGAGTGATGCAGTACCAGTACCAGAACCAGAGAGAGTTCTCATTGTTATTTTTTAAATTAATAGTATTCGTTTGCTCCTGAGCTCCACTTCCACATGTGCACTTCTGATCGTGTTTGTAATTTTAAAACTCTTACATAATACATACAGACTAACACTGAAGATCAACAACACATTCACAAAATACAAGAGAGGGAAATGACCCGGCGTTTTCCTATAGAACCGGACCAGTACCAGTGAGTTCACGTTAGGCTTCTGTGATAAGTAATGATGTAAAGATCTGTGAACAATATTTACACTGACACAATATACAGTGACATTATAATATAATATATTATATTATATTATATTATATTATATTATATTATATTATATTATATTATATTATGGGGGCATTGGTGGCTCAGTGGTAAGTTTCTCGCGGAAGGCCCGGGTTCGATTCCCAGCCAATGCCTCAACCCCAGCCACTGGATGCAGTGCCGATCCCAAGCCCGGAAAAATGGGAGGGTTGCATCTGGAAGGGCATCCGGCGTAAAACATTTGCCAAGTTGTTGTGCGGACCAGTTGGTCCGCTGTGGCGACCCCGAACAGGGAGCAGCCGAAAGCAACTTCATATTATATTATATTATATTATATTATATTATTCCATTCCATTCTATTCCATTCCGTTGTCTGTACCACTTATCCGATCATCAGGCGTCATCGGGCATCAAGGCAGGATACACCCTGGGCGGAGTGCCAACACACAGTCATTCTCTTACGCAATCACACACTATGGGCAATTAAGAGACTCCAATCAGCCTAGAAGCATGCCTTTGGACTGTGGGAGGAAACCGGAGCACCCGGAGGAAACCCGCCAAACACGGGGAGAACATGCAAACTCCACACACACAGTAAGCAGGAGTGAGACTCAAAGCCAGGACAAATCACAGAAGGTGTGATGCGAAGGTGCTAACCACTAAGCCACCGTGCCGCCATTACATTACATTACGTTACATTAAACATGAGAGTACACTAGAAGGAGATCTCTCTCATAAATCATCCAGAAGATCAGTCTCTTACTCCACAATAAAACAGGAAACGATCCAATCCACATATGAAACTAGAATGATTTGTCCACCTGGAAGCATTCTCGAGTCACAGTAACCGAAGAACCTTTTGAGTCCATTCATGTGAAAGTCTGTGTTCCACTTACTGAACATTATACACATACAGTTAGCATCTGATTTCAAACATTTTGACCTAAAGACATAAAAAAATCCTCACAACATAGTGTCATAATCAAACACTTTATAAACATGTCCATGTTGATGAGAACGTGATTGAACGCTGATGTGGTTGAACACAGTTTTTTCAGGGTTGGGGGTTTGGGGTGTGTGAGATTCCTGTTTTCCTCCAGATCGTGTACCGTCGTGGCGACACATAACATACTGAAGGGTTTCTTACGTTGGCTCCTTTAAATTTAAATTCGTCATTTTATTTCTCAGTAACAGTAGACACAGAACTGCATGTTCCTGCGGTTTGTTCTGAACGAGAAAAGCTTTAACAAAGAAGAAGCTGTTTTCTGTGTAGTCTGTCAGAGAGAGATAGCATTGTTAATGGTTTACGCTAACAAGCATTAAAACACTCATTTTCCGCCTTTCAGAATTCTCTTAAAACAGCTCTAAAGTAAAAAGGATAAAGGATGTGCTCACATGTGCCTTGATTACTTCTTGCAGAAATGAAAATTGCAGGTCCATTAAAGAAAAAATAATTTCTTTTTGTTTCGTGAAATCAGCTCTGCTTTGAAAAGAAGAACAGAAAGAGCACTTTCTTGGTTTCATCATCTGTTCTTTCTGCAGTGCGTCAATGCTTTGAATTTAACATGGACTTTGTCGATTCTTTTACACGTCACTGAGAAACTGAGGAGTCCCTCATTAACACCCCAACACACACAGTCTGATAAACACACACACAGTCTGCAAAACACACACAGTCTGATAAACACACAGTCTAATAAACACACACACAGTGTGATAAACACACACACAGTCTGATAAACACACACAGTCTGATAAACTCACACACACACACACACACAGTCTGATAAACACACACACAGTCTGATAAACTCTCTCACACACACACAGTCGAATAAACACACACACAGTCTGATAAACTCACACACAGTCTAATAAACACACACACAGTCTGATAAACACACACACGCACACAGTCTGATAAATACACACAGACACACACAGTCTGATGAGTTGGCCTGCGCTCGTTGGTCATCATGTCAGATCTAACTGTATTTTATCTAAGACCTCTGTGACTTTTCCCTCTGACCGCACAGGAGCCTCTGGGAGCCGTGGAGATGACCGTGTATGTGGGTTTGATGTCATGTAGAATAACAGCTTTGTTTTCTTTCTTCTGTATCTTTGATTTGTTCTCCGCAGTACCGAAGGATGGACTGAAGAGCCAGGCTGTGTTTGATGAAATCCGCATGTCTTACATTAAAGAACTGGGTAAAGCCATCGCTAAACGGGACGAGACCTCCAACCAGAACTGGCAGAGGCTCTATCAGCTCACCAAACTTCTGGACTCCATGCAGGAGGTGAGATGATGATAATCAGCATCTGGACCATTTTTACATTAAATCTGAGTTATGTTACTCATTTGTTATTCTAGAAACTGCTCTTGTAATGAGTTAAATATTTACGTTTACAAAACAGTTACCTGCTGATTTCAGGCTCCAGAAACTAGGAAATAGGCCAAAACGTAACATTACATTTTTATGTTAATTTCTTGAATTTTAGCTTTTTAAGTTTCAGTCCTATCACCTTATCTAACAGAGCATTTTATCTCTTTTATTTTACATATTTTTTGCTAAGCTTTAACTGTTTTACACCTGAGCAGCTGATTATTTTATATATTATATACAGTGGCCGAGAAGTGCAAAACAAAGTCACAAATCTGAAAACAAAATAACAGATCCAAAAACAAAATAACAAATCTAAAATTATAATAACAAATCTGAAAACAAAATAACAAATTCGAAAACAAAATAACAGATCTAAAAACGAAGTAACAAATCTAGTAACAAAATAACAAATCTAGAAACAAAATAACAAATCTAGAAACAAAATAACAAATCTAGAAACAAAATAACAAATCTAGAAACAAAATAACAAATCTGAAAACAAAATAACAAATCTGAAAACAAAATAACAAATCTAAAAATATAATAACAAATCTAGAAACAAAATAACAAATCCGAAAACAAAATAACAAATCTAAAATTATAATAACAAATCTGAAAACAAAATAACAAATCTGAAAACAAAATAACAAATCTGAAAACAAAATAACAAATCCGAAAACAAAATAACAAATCTAAAAATATAATAACAAATCTGAAAACAAAATAAAAATATAATAACAAATCTGAAAACAAAATAAAAAATCTGAAAACAAAATAACAGATCCAAAAACAAAATAACAAATCTGAAACAAAATAACAAATCCGAAAACAAAATAACAAATCTGAAAACAAAATAACAATCTAAAAACAAAATAACATATTTAAAAACAAAAAAACAAATCTAAAATTATAATAACAAATCTGAAAACAAAATAACAAATCTAGAAATATAATGACAAGTTTGAAAACAAAATAACAAATCTAGAAAACAAAATAACAAATCTGAAAACAAAATAACAAATCCTGAAAACAAAATAACAAATCTAAAAACAAAATAACAAATCTAAAAAAAATAACAAATCTAGAAAACAAAATAACAAATCTAAAATCTAAAATAACAAATCTGAAAACAAAATAACAAATCTGAAAACAAAATAACAAATCTGAAAACAAAATAACAAATCCGAAAACAAAATAACAAATCTAAAAATATAATAACAAATCTGAAAACAAAATAAAAATATAATAACAAATCTGAAAACAAAATAAAAAATCTGAAAACAAAATAACAGATCCAAAAACAAAATAACAAATCTGAAAACAAAATAACAAATCCGAAAACAAAATAACAAATCTGAAAACAAAATAACAATCTAAAAACAAAATAACATATTTAAAAAAAATCTGAAAACAAAATAAAAATATAATAACAAATCTAAAAACAAAATAACAAATCTAAAAATATAATAAGTCTGAAAACAAAGTAACAAATCTGAAAACAAAATAAAAATATAACAAATCTGAAAACAAAATAAATCTAAAAATATAATAACAAATCTGAAAACAAAATACCAAATCTAAAAACAAAATAACAAATCTAAAAATATAATAAGTCTGAAAACAAAATAAATCAAAAAATTATAATAACAAATCTGAAAACAAAATACCAAATCTAAAAACAAAATAACAAATCTGAAAACAAAATAAAAATATAATAACAAATCTGAAAACAAAATAAATCTAAAATTATAATAACAAATCTGAAAACAAAATACCAAATCTAAAAATATAATAAGTCTGAAAACAAAGTAACAAATCTGAAAACAAAATAAAAATAAATAACATCTGAAAACAAATAACAAATCTGAAAACAAAATAACAAATCTAAAAATAAAATAACAAATCTAAAAATATAATAACAAATCTGAAAACAAAATAAATCTAAAAATTATAATAACAAATCTGAAAACAAAATAAATCTAAAAAATTATAATAAGTCTAAAAACAAAATAACAAATCTAAAAATATACAGTGGGGCAAAAAAGTATTTCGTCAGCCACCAATTGTGCAAGTTCTCCCATTTAAAAAGATGAGAGAGGCCTGTAATTTTTATCATAGGTACACTTCAACTATGAGAGACAGAATGAGAAAAAAAAATCTAGAAAATCACATTGTCTGATTTTTAAAGAATTTATTTGCAAATTATGGTGGAAAATAAGTATTTGGTCACCTACAAAAAAGCAAGATTTCTGGCTCTCACAGACCTGTAACTTCTTTAAGAGGCTCCTCTGTCCTCCACTTGTTACCTGTATTAATGGCACCTGTTTGAACTCGTTATCAGTATAAAAGACACCTGTCCACAACCTCAAACAGTCAGACTCCAAACTCCACTATGGCCAAGACCAAAGAGCTGTCAAAGGACACCAGAAACAAAATTGTAGACCTGCACCAGGCTGGGAAGACTGAATCTGCAATAGGTAAGCAGCTTGGTGCGAAGAAATCAACTGTGGCAGCAATTATTAGAAAATGGAAGACATACAAGACCACTGATAATCTCCCTCGATCTGGGGCTCCACGCAAGATCTCACCCCGTGGGGTCAAAATGATCACAAGAACGGTGAGCAAAAATCCCAGAACCACACGGGGGGACCTAGTGAATGACCTGCAGAGAGCTGGGACCAAAGTAACAAAGGCTACCATCAGTAACACACTACGCCGCCAGGGACTCAAATCCTGCAGTGCCAGACGTGTCCCCCTGCTTAAGCCAGTACATGTCCGGGCCCGTCTGAAGTTTGCTAGAGAGCATTTGGATGATCCAGAAGAGGATTGGGAGAATGTCATATGGTCAGATGAAACCAAAATAGAACTTTTTGGTAAAAACTCAACTTGTCGTGTTTGGAGGAGAAAGAATGCTGAGTTGCATCCAAAGAACACCATACCTACTGTGAAGCATGGGGGTGGAAACATCATGCTTTGGGGCTGTTTTTCTGCAAAGGGACCAGGACGACTGATCCGTGTAAAGGAAAGAATGAATGGGGCCATGTATCGTGAGATTTTGAGTAAAAAATTCCTTCCATCAGCAAGGGCATTGAAGATGAAACGTGGCTGGGTCTTTCAGCATGACAATGATCCCAAACACACCGCCCGGGCAACGAAGGAGTGGCTTCGTAAGAAGCATTTCAAGGTCCTGGAGTGGCCTAGCCAGTCTCCAGATCTCAACCCCATAGAAAATCTTTGGAGGGAGTTGAAAATCCGTGTTGCCCAGCGACAGCCCCAAAACATCACTGCTCTAGAGGAGATCTGCATGGAGGAATGGGCCAAACTACCAGCAACAGTGTGTAAAAACCTTGTGGAGACTTACAGAAAACGTTTGACCTCTGTCATTGCCAACAAAGAGTATATAACAAAGTATTGAGATGAACTTTTGTTATTGACCAAATACTTATTTTCCACCATAACTTGCAAATAAATTCTTTAAAAATCAGACAATGTGATTTTCTGGATTTTTTTTTCTCATTCTGTCTCTCATAGTTGAAGTGTACCTATGATGAAAATTACAGGCCTCTCTCATCTTTTTAAGTGGGAGAACTTGCACAATTGGTGGATGACTAAATACTTTTTTGCCCCACTGTAATAACAAGTCTGAAAAAAAAAACAAATCTAAAAACAAAATAACAAATCTAAAAATATAATAACAAAATAAAAATATAAAAATTAAAAAAAAACAAATCTAAAAACAAAATAAAAAAATCTAAAAAAAATTACAAATCTAAAAACAAAATAACAAAAAAACTTAAAAATATAATAACAAATCTAAAAATATAATAAAAAAATCTAAAAACAAAATAACAAATCTGAAAACAAAATAACAAAACTAAAAATATAATAAAAAATCTAAAAATATAATAAGTCTAAAAACAAAATAACAAATCTAAAAACAAAATAACAAATCTAAAAATATAATAAGTCTGAAAACAAAATAACAAATCTAAAAATATAATAACAAATCTAAAAAATATAATAACAAATCTAAAAATATAATAACAAATCTAAAAAAATAAAAAATCTGAAAACAAAATAACAAAACTAAAAACAAAATAAAAATCTAAAAAAAATAACAAATCTAAAAACAAAATAAAAAATCTAAAAATATAATAACAAATCTTTAAAAAAACAAAATAACAAATCTTTAAAAAAATAATAACAAATCTAAAAATATAATAAAAATCTGAAAACAAAATAAAAAATCTAAAAAAAATAACAAAACTAAAAATATAATAAAAAATCTTTAAAACAAAATAACAAATCTAAAAACAAAATAACAAATCTAAAAATATAATAACAAATCTTTTTTAAAAAAAAAATAAAAAAATCTAAAAATATAATAACAAATCTAAAAATATAACAAGTCTGAAAACAAAATAACAAATCTAAAAACAAAATAACAAATCTAAAAATATAATAACAAATCTAAAAACAAAATAAAAAATCTAAAAATATAATAACAAATCTAAAAAAATAATAAGTCTAAAAAAAATAACAAATCTAAAAACAAAATAACAAATCTAAAAATATAATAACAAATCTAAAAACAAAATAAAAAATCTAAAAAAAATAACAAAACTAAAAACAAAATAAAAAATCTAAAAAAAATAACAAATCTAAAAACAAAATAACAAATCTAAAAATATAATAACAAATCTTTTTTAAAAAAAAAATAACAAATCTAAAAATATAATAACAAATCTAAAAATATAATAAAAATCTAAAAACAAAATAACAAATCTAAAAATATAATAACAAATCTAAAAATATAATAAAAAAGTCTGAAAACAAAATAACAAAACTAAAAACAAAATAAAAAATCTAAAAATATAATAACAAATCTAAAAACAAAATAAAAAATCTAAAAATATAATAACAAATCTAAAAACAAAATAAAAAATCTGAAAACAAAATAACATCTAAAAACAAAATAAAAAATCTAAAAACAAAATAACAAATCTAAAAATATAATAACAAATCTAAAAATATAATAAGCCTGAAAACAAAATAACAAATCTAAAAACAAAATAACAAATCTAAAAATATAATAACAAATCTAAAAACAAAATAACAAATCTAAAAATATAATAACAAATCTAAAAACAAAATAACAAATCTAAAAATATAATAACAAATCTAAAAACAAAATAACAAATCTAAAAACAAAATAACATCTAAAAACAAAATAAAAAATCTAAAAACAAAATAACATCTAAAAACAAAATAAAAAATCTGAAAACAAAATAACATCTAAAAACAAAATAAAAAATCTGAAAACAAAATAACAAATCTAAAAACAAAATAAAAAATCTGAAAACAAAATAGCAAATCTAAAAATATAATAACAAATCTAAAAGTATAATAAATCTGAAAACAAAATAACATCTAAAAACAAAATAACAAATCTAAAAATATAATAACAAATCTAAAAACAAAATAACAAATCTGAAAATATAATAACAAGTCTGAAAAAAAATGACAAAATAACAATTCAGACCAACTGGAAAAGGTAGGTATAGTTTGCGAATGGAATTCTTACCACTGATTGGACGAGACATCTGTCACTCAAGATATGCAAGGAGTAGGATATTGTGTAACTCTTATTTCTTTTGTAGAGTTTTGTGTTCACTTTAAATCATTTTTCTTTTAACTTTTAAAGAAAATAACAAACATATATTTAAATTTATAAGAAGACGGAATTCATTTAAGGCTACTTTGAGGAAGGACATTCATATGGCGTGATTTTGGCTATACTGATAGCGTATCATGGCATAAAGATTAGTTTGCGATGTCTAAAAACATACTCAAAGAACGCAGGTATGTTTCAAAGACAAAACTATTCCATATCAAAGGATGTAAGGAGTGTTATAAGAGCAGAGCTGCGTTCATACACACACCAATCAACCTTCTACTGCTGCAGCCTGCTTGACCATCTTGTATATCTTGAGTGAAAAATGTCTTGTCTAAATTGTCCTTGTGTTTGTCTGAATTGTCCTTGTGTTTTTGGATTTGTTATATTGGTTTTGGATTTGTTATTTTGTCTTGCACTTCTCAGCCACTGTAATGATGAGTCTTTGTTTTGTTTGTTTCAAAAAAATTGAACTAACTTTGTCACACATCGTCTCTCAGTAAAAAGACGCACTGTAGAGAAATGAATAAGAAAGTGTGCATGTGAATAAGTGTTTCTATTGTTTACATTTTAACCAAAACAGATGGGCAGTTTTTCCCCTCAAGCATGTGGTGGTTACTAGAAACCTCATGCAAAAAACAAACAAACAAACTGTGATCCAGACCTGTGTGTCCTCGTAGCTAACAGCCGTAAACACACACATCTTAACATGATGGACATAGTGATGTCAAGTAGAGAACATTTTAACATTTCAGTATTTTAGTGTTAATATATACAGTGGTGTGAAAAAGTGTTGGCCCCCTTCCTGATTTCTTATTTTTTGCATGTTTGTCACACTTTAATGTTTCAGATAATCAAACACATATTTAAATATTAGTCAAAGATAACACAAGTAAACACATCATGCAGTTTTTAAATGAAGGTTTTTATTATTAAGGGAAAACAAAATCCAAAACTACATGGCCCTGTGTGAAAAAGTGTTTGCCCCCTAAGCCTAATAACTGGTTGGTCCACCCTTAGCAGTAACAACTGCAATCAAGCGTTTTCCATAACTTGCAAATGAGTCTGTTACAGCGCTGTGGAGGAATTTTGGCCCACTCATCTTTGCAGAATTGTTGTAATTCAGCCACATTGGAGGGTTTTCGAGCATGAACCACCTTTTTAAGGTCATGCCACAGCATCTCAATGGGATTTTCACACCACTGTATAATGTATATTTTTGTATTGTGCAAAGAAATCATTAATATGCTAGAATGTGGAGTTTCTTTGATTAAACACTTTCCTTTTTCCACTCAGGCTAATATTCAGTATTCAGTGCTCCAGTCTCATGACTTGCTAACATTTGCTAACTCATGACTGTGTGTGCGTGTGTGTGTGTGTGTGTGTGTGTGTGTGTGTGTGTGTGTGTCTGTGAAGATGGTAGAGGGACTGCTCAACTTCTGCTTCTACACGTTTCTGAACAAGTCCCTGAGTGTGGAGTTCCCTGAGATGCTGGCTGAAATCATCACCAACCAGCTTCCCAAAATCAAAGACCAGAGCGTCAAGCCACTTCTCTTTCATGAAAAATGACTGCCTTAGATGACGATGCCTTAAACTCCACCAGTAGCCTCACAGCCCTGAGTAGATCTTCAGCTATCATGGCTTCACTGAGTGACAATGCATGTTTTTTTTTTTGGAGTGTGTGTGTGTGTGTGTGTGTGTGTGTGTGTGTGTGTGTGTGTGTGTGTGTGTGAGAGAGAGAGCACGAGAGAGCGAGCAGGAAAGTTAAAGAGTACATTGAAGTGGACTAGAGATAATACACACACACTCACACACACACATGTACAAGCCTTTTTCAACCTTTTATTCTCATAAATCACCATATTGTAATATTTTTTGCAGAAGTTGGATCTGGGAGGTTAAAATCTTTGCAATGTTTACAAATGAAAAATCAGTGAAAGGGAAATCAGAGAAATGTGCCTTTAAAAATTTGATCTTATTGTAAATGGCTTTCATGCTTTTTGTCTTTGTGCCTTGTATCTGTGATAGCTTTTTGCACTCTCCTTTAAAACAGCAGTGTTTGTAAAGTTGGCAGCTCAGTAATCCTCAGGACTGCTGAAAGTCAGGATGTTATCCGGGAACCGCACCGTGACGGGTTTTAAAAAACCCTTTTCATTGTATGCTGCGCTTCAAATAATTACAAGTTTTTTCTTCTCTTTAAGGTGTTTTGTCTCTGGATAAACGTTGTTCATAGTCTGGTGTAATTTGTGCATCCCTGAAACCTGGCATTAAATTACCTCATTAAGAATTGTCACATATTCGGATTCGGAATCGAAGACAACATTCCCTGTGGTTTGAGACGTGGCTGTGTGCGAGCTCCGAAATGGCAGGCTTCATTCTCTGCAGTGCGATCAGAATAAATCCGGTGGTTATTCAATCAATCAACATCTAGAACTGTATTTTTCTTACACGTGTACTAGCACGACGAAGCGCAGTTGGCTTGTTGTGATGGTTCTGTCAGAGCAGCAACAGAAAATGAAATGATGAAAGCATCAAACCGTGAACTCCGGAGCTGTGCGTTAGAGACCCAGCCGCACCGCCGAGTATCTCCGGGAAGAAGAATCCGATTTTTACAATTAAATGTTAAACAAAAAATCATTTAAATCTCCTTCCTGCTTTTCCAGAACCTGCTGGATTTAACTCCCTAAAAAAAAATCTGACTGACATTATTGAACCTGGGAGAGTTTCCTGGCAGAACAGAGAGCGGAGTAGCGCATCTTTATCTCGAAAAACTTATAAAGGCTTAAGTACTCATCAAAGCAGCAGCGGGCTTTAGCAGGGCTTTATATTTAACCTGGTGTATCGTTAGTGTAGGATTTTGTGTGTGTGTGTGTGTGTGTGTGTGTGTGCAAGTGCTTTTCTATACCTGCTAGTATCTTTTTTTCTTTTTGTTTCAATCCTTCTGTAGAATGTATTACATTGGAGAGATGTTTTTAACTCTTTAAGCTGTATTTTTTTGTCTCTTGTTTGCTTCTGGTGCCAAAACTTGCACACTGCTCTTCTGTATGCTCAGGTCCGAGTCTACCTGTCCATGTACCTGCTTAAGAGGGTTTTATTTTTCAATGTGAGAGCGATTTCACCAAACTGCACCAGCAGAGCTTCACATGAAAGTTCACAAGCCTCATCATTTAACTTTGAAATTTTTTTTTTTTCTGACTGTGACCAGAACATTGCTGTGTTTAGAAAGAAAGATTCCCTTTTCCCCCAAACACACACAGACTACAAAAGAATAGAAAAGTCTTTATTTAGTTGTAGGACTGTGTTTTTGTTTAGTTTTGTTTTGATTCCCTCTCCTGCCTCTTTCTGAAGGAATTCAGATGAATCCCACTGCAGTTATTTTGGTTTGGATCGGTCTGCACTACGCTCACATTCACTTTCCCCAAAATAAAGAAATATCCACACTGTGACACTAAAGCAGTTAGTGAGGTGGAAGAATAAACACTCGGCGTGTTAATCAGCGTGACTTTTCCTACTCCCATGAGCTTCATATCAGACCCCGAGAGCTGGGCGAAGTGATGAACATCATATCACGAGGTGCACTGATAAAGTGCTGCTCGAACTCTGTAAAGATGAAGATTATCATCTAATTGTCCTACATAATGTCTGTAAAAGCCAAATTAAAAAAACTAAAAAACTGTATAATTTGTCATTTTTTCTTCCCTTCAATTCCATTTATGTCGTAATTATCATAACAGAGGAATTACACAGGATATTGATGTGATGTCACTTCCCCCAGCTCCGATCCCTCGCTCCTCCTGTGAGAGTGAAAACGTAATGTTTTTGTTGTGTTCCTGAGGATCCAAGCCCTGATCCAAATCTCAGTCTGGATCTGTTACTTATCTGTTATTTGGTTTACATTCAGTGCAACATTCCTGAGATCCCACACACATCACCTGGTTCTTCAACCAGAAGAATGACAAATTTCAGGTTATCTGCAGCTATCAGCAAATTCACTCGAATGCAGTTTCAGGTCTTTTTAATGTCCTCTGATATCAAAATGGCTTTAAAAATATCTGATGACATTTAAAACTGTGTTAGTGAAAAACCCAGAAAGTCCACCAGCTGTTAGCTTTAGGTAGGTTGGAGGTTAACTTCAGGTTAGTAGGATTTTTTGCTTTAGGTTAGTTGGAGGTTAACTACACCAGGTTACGTATGTAACCCGGTTCCCTGAGAAGGGAATGAGACACTGTGTCGAGTTCCCTCGAAAGGGAACTTTAGGTTAGTTAGAGGTTAACATTAGGTTGGTTATCTGCAATGATCAGCTTTTTTTAACTGCATGTGGGACTTCAGCATGAAAACCAAATCTTTTTCTTTTTGTTTTTTCTCATCTCTATTTCATGCTGTTATTCCAGTCCAGTATTTTTCTCACTATTTTTTTTTATAATACTAGGTAAGTGATACACAAATTTGACATGTGATACACATACACTGGACATTAAATTATAACATATATAATGTTCCTTCAGGATTTCACAGAGGTGTTTCTGTGATTGATTTTGCTATGACCTTTTTCAAAACCAGTGATTTGTTGAGTTTTTTGTGCTTTTGTGTGTACTCAAATTGTTGAAATCACAAGCACAGGATTCTTCTATTAAACTCCTCCCACTGAGACACATACTGTATGTACTGACTTCCTGTGATGCTGTGCTCACGTTCACACACGTGAATGTTAGAGGACTTCATCTGAATGCGTGTGGTGACGTCACATGACACGTCTTGAAAAATCCTCATTTGGAAATTTGCAAAATCCTCAGAATCTCACAGTTAACTTCACCTTGTGTTAATTTCTGGGGTTGTGAAATCCTGGGGAACTGATTTTTAGATTGAAGATCAGAGTTTTAAAGGTTTTAATTCCATGATATGCTTTTCCCTTGAGCTGCAGATATACTGAAACTCATACTCCTGCTGGTCAGACAGGATTTACAAAAATAAACCAGGATCATTTTTCTAAATTTACGTCCTCTCTCTCCTGTTCACGAATCCTCAATAATCAACATTTTAAAATTTGTGTTCCTACAGCAGTTTTAAGAAAATCTCAGTTGTGTCTTCATTTTGTTTGAAAGAAAATGGATTGCATTTGAATGTAAAACAAAGTTATGTTTTTGCCTGTGAGTCATTCACTAAACCTACGGAAAAGACCTCAGAGCGATCACTGTGTGGTGAACACCACAGACTGGGAATGTAGGGCTTTAGCGTGATAGAGTGATGATGATGATGATGATGATGATGATGATGATGATGATGATGGGTGATGATGAATATGTTTAAAGCAGTTAAGCTTTACTGTAGCACTTGGTATCATGTTTCAAATTTGTTTTCCTTTATTATTTTAATTTTTTTTTAATTTCCTCTCTCGGCTTTGCCCCATTGCGTATTGCTGTGAGAACGATGAAAAAGAAACAAAAAAGAGGAAAAAAAAGAAAACTGTGTGAAAGTAAAGTATCAGAGCCTGAGGACTTGCACTACCCTAATATTAATCTGAGAAAGTTTTATTTTATAAACCATTAATGCAAATATTCTCATGAGAGAAAAGGCAGAGAGACATCACTGCTATTCAGCATCGATGGATGGAGTTTTGTTTGCATTTTCTGTAAATGTAATCCAAAGTGAAGAATAATGTCTGTTTAATAGTTTTGTATTCCACTTAAAAGTAGATTTAATGTCAGTCTTTACACACATTTGATTAAATGTTGGACACACGATCACGAGCTTGAGAAATGGAATGTGTGTTTATTTGTTAATCCGCGTCTTCACGCCCGCATGGATGAAGTTATAGAGATGTTTAATGTTGATGTTTAATGGTTGGTTCCGATCAGGAGTAAAATACCAGCATCAGAGCACATGAACGTTCAGAAGTTTGCGAGTGTTTGTGTTCATGCTGATTATAACATTTCACAAATTCAGCGTATGCTAAAGCTAACAGCATCACGTTACCCACATTTGATGTCATCATTCACCATGAACTGGGAAACGACTTTTACTTCCTGTTAGTAAAAAAAAAAAAAAACGAGTGTTCCATTTGAGACAACACGAACCTTCTGTTATTCATACACTAGACAGAGTGATAGAGCATAGTGGCAGTGTGCAGTACATCATCTGGGACACAGCTCCAGTATACATCACTGCTGATCCAAAGAGATTTTTAATATAAGTAGATACACCGATCAGGCATAACATTCTGAGCAGTGACAGATGAAGTGAATAACACTGATTATCTCCTCATCATGGCACCTGTTAGTGGGTGGGATATATTAGGCAGCAAGTGAACACTTTGTCCTCAAAGTTGATGTGTTAGAAGCAGGAAAAATGAGCAAGCGTAAGGATTTGAGTGAGTTTGACAAGGACCAAATTGTGATGGCTAGATGACTGGATCAGAGCATCTCCAAAACTGCAGCTCTTGTGGGGTGTTCCCGGTCTGCAGTGGTCAGTATCTATCAAAACTGGTCCAAGGAAGGAACAGTGGTGAACCGGTGAGAGGGTCATGGGCGGCCAAGGCACATTGATGCACGTGAGGGAGTGAAGACTGGCCCGTGTGATCCGATCCAACAGACGAGCTACTGTTGCTCAAATTGCTGAAGAAGTTAATGCTGGTTCTGATAGAAAGGTGTCAGAATACACAGTGCATGACGGGTCAGGGATGTTCTGGAAGCAAAATGGAACCAACACAATATTAGGCAGGTGGTCATAATGTTATGCCTGATCGGTGTAAATTGAGACATAAATTAGAATTTTGAGATGCAGAAAGTAAAAATTGTTTTTATTTAGAAATGGTTTGTAATCATTTTCTTTATTCCCTGGCAGAAATTTCAGCTTTTTTTTAATCCTGAATCCTAAAACCTGCAGGCCTGCAGGTTCCAGCTGTGCTGTTAGTCTTCACGTTAGTTCAGCATTTGTTTATTATAATTAATGACAGAAAAACACATTTGGATAAAAATGGCCTTATAATCAACAGCAGAGAGAAATTTTTTTATTTTTTTTTTTAAAACAGGATGACTGAATAATTAGTTAATAGATTTAGTTCGTTTTTACTCAGTGATGCTCCTCATGACACCACAAGAACATCAGACATTTCCACACATTTCTTTAAAACGTGTAACTTTGTGAAATCAGGATACGATTTCAGTCTGAAAATGAAGTGAAAGTCGCTCTGGTTTTATTCTGTAAGAAACAGAAATGCAGTCGATTCTGATGTTTAATAAAGAAAATCTGAAGAACATCACGAGCTCGATGCCTGGAACGCAGTTAAGAATATTAAAACTCACAAAATTAACTTAGATTTTTTTGTATGTAAAAAGAGCAATAGTGGTACCAAAATTAAGTTAGTAAGCTAGAATACAAAATAGAATTATTTACAGAGACATTATACCTCATGGATTTACACAGTTAACACAGGAGGAGACGCCGCAGACGAGAGAGCGGCATAAATAAGATCGGCTTTAAATCTGATCAGCGCTGAATTCACATTCTTTTACGTTTTACTCTTTAACATACCTGCTGAGAAAAGTGAGAGGAAGAGGAAGACAGCTTGAGCGTTTCTTAAATTGTTCCCTAAAATACAAAAGAGTGCAAAGTAGAGAAAATAATTCCCCGATCTTTTTTTTTTTTTCCAAAAATTAACCAGTTTCTCGTAGTAGTTCTAAACATTTCACACAGAAAAAGCTGAAGATGGGAGACGTGACATTCCCAACGCTCCAGCCTGCAGCAAAGAGGCAGGAAGAAGTTTCCATCATTTTCCAGAAGCGAGGTTGCCATAGAAACACAGCTCCAGGATGATTCGTGGTGAAGAGTCTCTCAGTAAAGATTCCTAAGCTGCTGGAAAAAAAACTAACATGGTCCCAATTTGTTTTCTGTCTTTTTTTTTTTTTGTGGCAGTGCTTTTTGGTGGTCAAGTGTCCTGGGCCCACACACGCACGCGCACGCGCACGCACACGCACACACACACACACACACACACACACACACACACACACACACACAGAGCCATCTGCTCTCTGGATCTGGGGTTCTCCTCGCTTTTTCAGCTGCAGGATCTCGTCACCTTCTGCTCACAGCTACAGAAACTCCACGTAGTTCTCGGGAATTAATCCCGTTCTCCCGTCCAGCGTTCCCTCTAACCAGCCGGGTTCCCGTGACGGATGAACTACAGGAAGTTAAAGACAAATATTAAACGCTGTGTGTCTTTTAAAATAAACAAATCACTGTAGCAAGTTTTAAAGCAGCTTTAAGTTATAACTTAAACCTTTAGAACCAGTGACCAGTTTAGTGTGTGCAACATTCCCCAAAAATAAGACGTATTAATGTACAAGTAAAAAGAAGAAAACCAATAAATCTATAAACATAATGAATATCTGCAGTTTTTGTATCAGTCAGTGTAATAATCTTGTCTTCTGTTCTGCAAAATCTCATCAAACTGAGATCTCTATCGGCATCACAAACAAAATATTATTTTTGTTCACAATTAAAAATAACCTTCTCCAACAGTACAGTAAATAAAGTGGTCTGAGACAGTCTTGTGCTCGTGGGAACTCACCGTTGTCGAATATCGTCCCTGCGATGAAGGAGAGCTCAGAGTCGTGCTCGGCTTTGCAGGCGTACAGCGCCCGAGCCTTTCGCAGCGGAGCACTGTGGGTAGAAAAGGGGAACAAAGGCTTTAAATGACATCCTGCAGGACAAAGTTCATGGTTCTCAACAGCCACCAAGACCATTTTCAAGAATAAACTTATCTCATGAGTCAGGAGAATATGAGCATCTGCTAAACCTTCACGTCACCACACAAATACTCACATACTTAAATACTCAGAGCAGCCAGTTTTGTCATTTAACACACATTACTATGTTTGAACGTGTGAGGAGGTTTAAATCATCCACAAAACACTGCAGAAAAAACTCAGGACACACCTGAGCGGGGAAAATTCACTGGAAATGCAGGAAGCCGACTGAGGACTGGAGGGAGCGGAGAACATCGGCCAGGAAGGAGAGCGTGGAGAGGTGGAGCTGGGTGAAGCTGAGCTGTTATTTACACACACACACACACACACACACACACCTCTGAGCAAGTGGTGTATGGAGTCCACTGCATGCACAAGCAGAACAAATCCCAACTACTCCAACAGCTTTTAATTTCCAGTTAAGAACTTGAGAACACTTGAACACCTGCTCGTTCATGCAGTTATCGTGCATATAATTATCTAATGCAGAAACACATGCAAATCCTGAACAAGAGCTTTAGTTAATGTTCACAGCAAACATCAGAATAGGGAAGAAATCTCAGATCTCAGTGACATTGACAGGGGTCATGGTGGCTGGTTTGAGTTCCTCAGAAAGTGATTTTCAAACAAAACAGACTCTGGAGTTTACAAAAAAACATCCGCAGTGTTTAATACAAGAGAGTGAGCTGACAGGAAGACTAACTCAAATACCTGCTCATTCTAAACTGACTGATCAGAAAAGCATTTCAGATCAGCCTAAATTTGGAGGAACCACAACAGCAGGTTCCTCTCCTGTTAGTAAAGAACAGGAATCCGAGGCTGTCTGAGTAGTGTTACATCTCACACTCATCTCATACATTTACAGGCACACTTTACCATCTTCTAACATCTTCTGCTAACCCGAGAGACTCCTGTGTCTCCACATCAGAAACCATTTCAGTTTGAAACGAGACACAAATCAAATCTGACCTGTCCTGAATCTGGTTCGTAGATTTACTTTTCTGTTCATAAAATAAAAATCCTCATAAGAGTCCTCATCGAGTTCTCCTCTTACATCAGTCTGATGAATGAAACATGACACAATGCTTTCTTACCTGGTTGATATACTGCTACCTCGAGTTCTTGGAATTTGACTGGAATAGAAAAAATGAAGAGATTGTGAACAATTTATATTTAATATTTAATCTAAGATATACATACTATATGGCCAGAAGTATGTGCACCGCTCCTAATGAGTGAGGTCAGGTGTTTCAGCCACACCCAGAGTTTACAGGTGAATAAAACCCAGCACTTAGCCAAATGAGCTCCACAGACAGACACCAGCAGTAAAATGGGTCATACTGAAGAACTGAACTGGATGAGTCACACACAAAAATCCTACCGTTTCATCACTAACTACAGAGCTCCAAACTGCCTCTGGAAGCAACGTCAACACATGACCTGAGCATCAGGAGCTTCATGAAATGATTTTATGGCCAAGCAGCTTCACACAAGCCTACGATCATGACACACAATGCCGAGTGGGAGCTAGAGCGGTGTAAAGCACCGACACTGGACTCTCTGGAGTGATGAATCACACATCTCTCTTTGGCAGCCTGATGGAGGAATCTGGGTTTGGTGGCTGCCAGGAGAATGAGAACGCCAAGAGTAAAGTGTTGTGGAGGAGGATAACAGTCTGGGGCTGTTTTTCAAGGGCTTGTGCCCTTTATTTCATACTCATGCTACAGGATAGAAAGACGTGTTAGAATGTGGCAGCAGGTTGGGGAAGATCCTGACCTCAACCCCACTGAACACATTTGCGATGAATTGGAACTGGATTCTCCTCATTATCCGAAGATCAAAGTTATTAGAGCAACATATAAATAAATATATATTTATATAAATATATAAATATATATCAGAGCAATATCACTAATGCTCTTGTAGCTGAATGTAGCTGTACGCTCCAGCATCTAGTGGAAAACCTTCACAGAAAGAGGGAGGAGCAGCTCCATATGTAATGCTCTGGATTTGGAATGGGATGTCCAACAAGCTCATGTACATGCGATGTTCTGGTGTCCACATACTTTTGGCCATATCAGTAATGAGAAGGCTGCATACTACTTAAGTTGCCATACTGCATACTAAAGTTGCCTTTATTTGTCACATATACATTACTGCACAGTCCCATCCTTGGGGGTTGGAGTCAGAACGCAGGGTCAGCCATGATACAGCACCCCTGGAGCAGGGTGGGTTGGGGGCCTTGCTCAAGGGCCCAACGGTGGCAGCTTGGCAGTGCTGGGGCTTCAACCCCTGATCTTCCGGTCAATGACCCAGAGCCTTAACCAATTGAGCTACCACCTTCGCTCATGTTCTCGCTCATGTTCTCGCTCATGTTCTCGCTCATGTTCTCGCTCATGTTCTCGCCCTCATTTTCCCCTCGCCCTCATGTTCCCGCTCATGTTCCCGCTCATGTTCCCGCTCATGTTCCCGCTCATGTTTTTTTTTCCCGCTTATGTTCCCACTCATGTTCCCACTCATGTTAACAGATATCTCCATCCCTGAGCTGCTGTGTTGCTCACCATCACACAGATTACATCTGATACTAAAATGTTCTCATAAACCAACAGGAAATAATCACCATCATAATCAGAACCAATTTTTCCAAATTGTTTGTTTTTGGTTCACTGTGTTAATATCGTATGTCAAAGTAATAAAAAACCAACAATGATCAGGTCCTGTGGACTTACAAAGTAAACATTTTAAAAGTCTTTTAAAGCCAACGCAGCCCCAAAGGTTAATTAATGTATATGTAATGCAAAACACAGTAAAACATTAACACATTAAAAGCTATTGCAATTATGCAATAATAACTTTATTTGCATGTGAGAATATGCAAATATAATACTGAGATTACTGAAGTGCCCCAGAACGAAACGTGTTTAATTATAAACTGAGGACGTGTTCAAAAACGATCCCATAGTTTCCTTGATCTTGAGCTTTGGTGCGTTTTTAAAGCTCTTCGGTTTAAGACAGGAAGCAAGAACCAGGAAAAAGACAGAAAGGTGCAGAGGCTCGACCCTAAACCCTGATAAACAACGAGAGAGGGACAGAAATTTCACACAGTTTTCCAAGAACATAACTGAAGCCTGAGTCATGGGAAAAGTAAAATCAACAACACCAGGACTGAAGCAGAAAAAAATTGCTGAGAAGAAATTGAGAGAATTAGGTGGATGTGTAAGATGCTGCAATTTTTGTTCAGGTAACAAAACCTCAAACAGCCAGCTGCTAAAACTCTCACCAGCTAACAGATCAAAAAAACAAACAAACACCCTGACCACTGACGTCACTGACTATAATAATGTAAACAGGTACGCATTAAAATAATTTGTCTTATTTTCACCTGAATAATCCATTCACGTTCACTGAACTGACCTGGACACTGAACACGGTCTCTAGGCAACAGTGCTCACAGTGTGCTTCTCCAGGACAGTGAAAAACATCCCTTTCCTCTGTCAAAATTCAGCAATTAGTCATTTTAATGCACTTGATGCTTTTCTAATGAGTGCTGCAAGCTTTAATGCAACCTTCTTGCTGTTTACCGCTTACTGTCTCATAAGAAAATCTGAAAATTAGACACCTGTGAGCTCACAAGTACAAAAAGTACGAAAAACATTGGGCTGCATCCCATAGTCACCTGACCCTGTTCTTCTCCTTCATTAACAACTGGAAATAAAAAGCACTCACAGCCAGACTCACCAAAAACTCAATACCATCCCCAGCGAGAGAAAGAGAGAGAGAGAGAGAGAGAGAGAGAGAGAGAGAGAGAGAGAGAGAGAGAGACACAGAGAGAGAGAGAGAGAGAGAGAGAGAGAGAGAGCTTCTTCTGCTCCCTCCCCAGATGAGGTTAATATAAAGGCACAAAGAACATTGGTCTGTTCTCTCTCTCTCTCTCTCTCTCTCTCTCTCACTCTCTCTCTCCACGATAAACATTTTTATAGATGGATACGACCAATAAACCCCCAACCACCGACACCTCCCTCAGTGTGTGCATGCACGTATGTATGTGTGTGTCTGTTTGTGTGTATGTGTACATTTGTATGTGTGTGTGTGCATGTGCATAGGTGTGCATGTGTGTGTGTGTGTGAGTGTGTCTGTGTGTGTAGGTGTGCACCCGTGCATGCGTATGTATTTGTGTGCGAGTGTGTGCATGTGTGTGTGTGTGTGTGTTTGTGTACATGTGAGTGAGTATGTGTGTGTGTGTGTGTGTGTGTGTGTGTATCTCTGTACTCACTGTGAATTAGATCTGCTCTGACGTGCCTGAAGAGGACTATCCTGCCCTCCGTCTCCGCTGCTGAGGTTAATAAACTTGTTCCAGTTCTGATTGCTGTTGCAGTTGAGTGAGGAAAGTGCTGACTGCGGTTCAGAGTTTAGGTGCACGCTGTTCCTCTTATCCACTGCTGCTGGTGATGAAGAAACCGTCAAAAAGGAGAGATTTGATAACTGCTCAGGTTAAACAGAGGAAGCTCTGAAATGTCAAAGCTTGATTTAACTGAGCATACACTCTATATTATAACTAGAAATCTCACTTACAGGGAACAAAACCCTCAGATCCCTCAGAACATCCATAAATAATGTTTATAGTGCTAACAGTGTGATAAAGAGAGACCCAGTGGCAAATCATGAGCAGAAGCAGAGGATTAATCCCCACAGGTCCTCACCCCGCTCTTTCTCGGAGTGTGTGGGAGTGTGGAAGAGTGTGAGAGGTCTCTCGCTGCAGGATGGAGCTTTGCTCTCCGTGCTTCTCCTCCTGTGGACACTGGTCTGTGAGCTGCTTTGTCCCGCTACAGGTACTGGAGTCTCTTTGAAGATCTGTGAAGGAAATAAAATCATGAGGTTAACAAATTTGAGTAAATATTTTCCCCACAGCAAGATAGGGGGTTCTGACGGTTAACAGACACCATGATCCTGTTTGTTTTCATAAGCAGGGAAAGAACATGTGAGACGATGCTGAGATAAATCTCCAAAAAATTCAGAGATGAGTTTCTCTAATAACAGTGGAAATGATTTTTCCCCCAGTAAAGTTCGACACCAAATGGAGATCTGAGTCCTGCGAATCCTAGAGAATGCTAATAATAGCTAATGATTTCTGAAGTGTGTCTTTTAATTCGCATTTTCTGTGCTTCGGTCCACTTCATTAATTTATGCAGTGTTTATATTAAAGCAACCAGCGTTTTACTCTCCATTATATAAACAATATTAACTGAAACAGACAATCTAAACCCTTTACATGCTTGAGGAGTCTCCTGATGCTGTACACATGAGTCAGCGCAAGTAAAAGATGAAGAGAAATATTTAGTATTTTTTTATTTTTACAAATATTCGTAGCTGAACCTGATCTCTGTGGTATGATATGACAGAAATTTGACGTGATCATTTGTGTGTGTGTGTGTGTGTGTGTGTGTGCGTGTGTGTGTGTGCTGTTTGCATGTTTCTATTTGTGAGCATGTTCTTGTCCAGTTCTTATACTTCGATATTCATCTTCATCTTCTGTCCAGCGTTAAGCACTGACTGGACCTACTGCATGTACTGATGCTCAGAGTCAGAGATTAGTTCAGTGTTTAAGATCAGGTCAGTTCAGAGTTTGCTGTTGGCACGGTGCCAGAAGCACAATTGCACTTTGATTTGAACTTTCTGTTCTGTCTTCTTCTACACTGATCTATAGATGAATAAATCTGCAGTTTAACACACACTGATCCTGCTAATGATAGATAATAGGCCTGTTTTCACACAGCCGTCATCTGTCTCCATTTCACTAAAAGAACGTGTATGTTTGCATGTTAAAGCCATCCACGGTTCTGTGAGGACACAAACAGAGAGCAAACTGGATAAAATCCTCACTCTCTGCTTATCGGGCCAAGGTTCAGTCATGTGACCGGCGGCTCAGGTTACTGTCACGGGGCAGTGGTGTGGAAACAGATTGCCTGGGCTTTAGCGCAACCTGCCACAGCTAAGAGTTAGAGCTGAAGGCTGGGTTTCTCTTTCAGCTCCTTCATGAGAGTCATGATCCATTTTCTTCACACGTCCGTGTCAGTGGAGAGAAAGAGAAAGCGACATTCATGAAACCCTTGAAGAAAGCTGGATAAATTAAAGCTGCACACAAGAGCTTTTCCAAAAAAAATAAAATAAAATAAAAGACAGATTATTTATAAAACAGAGCCATCAGGAACTGTGCACTTACAGACACGCTGTGAGTCATGAAGCCATGAATGAGTGTCTCTTTTATAAAATATATTTGTGCTTTGTGTTTCAGGAAATATTTTTAAAATAGAGAGGTTTAAACACTCACACGTTCGTGGTTCTCAATCAGGATCTCCACCACAATGTTTTGGAACTTGATGTCCATAATTGCAGCCACGGTCTCCTCCTGTGGCCGTAGCAGGGTGGGGCCGAACACCACGCCCAAATTAGCCACCGTCATCAGATTCTGCTGGTGGTGACTCGCCACACTGCAAAAACACCACTGTTACTTTAAAAACCTCATAACTGCTTTAATTTAGTCGTTTCTCACACTGACTGGCCAGTGCCCTGGACACACAGCTCATTTTAGTAAACTACATTTCTGATGCAGGGACTAAAGCACACTACGAGTGTGTGATGATGTTTAGATTTGGCTGAGCAAAAAGTCTAGATGTAACCTGTTATGTGGAAAAACTGGGAAAGTCCTGTGAAATGAAGCAGCATCTCAGCTGTGATGTGATTCTGTGTGTTGATGCATTTCCTTCTGAATCAGGAAGCCTGAGTGACGTCATGCTGATGTGCTTCACTAATTTACACAACAGCCAATAGCGTTGTAACAATCCTGACAGCGAGCTGCTACTCTAGATCAAGACATGCCTCCAGGGGGCAGGGCATATACAGATCTAGAGAGTGTTAATTTGATGATCATGAATATTTGAACAAACACGATAAATGAATATTTGAACAAATCAGATAAAATATTTGGATAATATTAGTTTTCCGGGAAGTGATGCATTCTAAAGTATAAATAAGGTTATATCTAAAACTATATTTTGTTATGTTGTTGCTGTTTTTTTTTTTTTTGATTAGCATTTTATAGAATAAAAGTGTGTATTTTATTAATATGAGTAATATATAGTAGATTAGTGTTCATTCTGCATTAAGCATTGTGCATTTCTGAAAATGGGACACTGGAACACTGGGAAACTGAAATAAAGAAATGTAACATTTTAACAGTTTACGTTTTGATAAAAAAAAACACTCAATGATCTTTTTAATGTAAATCAATCCTCACAAAAAATTAATGAAAATTTTAGTCATTTCCTGTGCACCAATAACTGCAGAAATATGCCAAATTACTGCAGAGTAAAATAACAGAAATTAAATATTTCTGTAAAACTGCTTTGTGACTCATAATTCATAAAAAATGACAGAAATTTAATTGAACTGAATTGTGTAACCTACTTAGCCAAGTGCTTCATGAGCAGCTCCAGCATCTGACGGTTCTTCTCTGGAAGACGGTGCACGATGCTGTGGATCTCCTGAACACGTGCCTCAGGATTATCCAGCTCTGATACGGAACAGAGGAAGAGTGAGTGAGGAAAGAACCGAGGACATGGAAGTGTGAAGAGGAAAGATGGGAGAGTTACGAGGGAATCACAGACAGATAGAAGAGCAAGATCAAGAGCAGGTTTTATACATTAACCTCCTGACAGAAGCAGCCAGGTTCTGAGCTAAAACATCCTGGAATTTTAATGATTCTCAAAAATAGCTGCTGAACCACAGAGAGCTACAACCACCGAGTAACCTCCATATCTCCATATCTCAGCCCTCAGGGGCTCTCAGCTCTTCCTCTTTTTGTTCTCGCCTGGCTTTAAATGAAAGTTTGAAACTTTATTACGATCTTTACTCTGAAGCACTGTGGGGTTTACAGTTTTGAGTTGATATGTTCAGCTCTGAGCACAAACTCGGCTGCACAAATCACAGCGACTCTGAGCTTAGCTTCCATCCCAGTCCACACCCTGGAACCCTTATTAAACATGTTACAACTCCTGTGTGTGTGTGTGTGTGTGTGTGTGTGTGTGTGCGTGTGTATGTGTGTGTCTATACTTCTACAGTTGTGTGAACCATTTTGTCCCATTTTACATACTACATACACACACACACACACTCAGAAGCTAAAGCTGGAGTGACAGATCTTACTGTGGTGAGACAATAAGTAGGTCACATGTTTTTCTCTCCTAAAGGTCAGGAGCCGTGTCCGCTCCAATCCTCTTCTGAAGAGCGAGTGATGATGAGAAGAAAAATTTCGTAAAGAGAGAGGAGGAGGATGGAAGCAGATCAGATCATGATGCAGTGCTGGTGAGAGCACGAGATGGTCGAAGTATGAAATGTCAGTTATATCAGGAGCACTGAGGAGTTAAATATAGAGCAGACGTTTGGCAGAAGTGGGAAGTAGAGCAATGGTGCAGACACACACACACGGGCACGGGCATGCTCACATATTTGTGTTTTATTTGTATGAACTTTGATTTTTTTCTTTTTAACACCGTGACTCCAGATGCTCTTCTCCTCTCACGCACACATACAAATCTCCTTCTCACACAGACATTCCAATCTCTCTCTCTCTCTCTCTCTCTCTCTCTCTCTCTCTCTCTCTCTCTCTCAGATAATATACAGGCTCCAGGTGGCACAGAGCCCGCTTTTACATAACTAAGAGAGGGAGGGGAAAAAAGAAAGAAAAAGGAATGAGGAGTGAAAGGGAGAAGTCATGGCCTTGTGAATAAAGCAGAGTTCATATAAGGACAAGGTCCTCACATCACCCCATGGGGAGGGAGAGAGAGAGAGAGAGAGAGAGAGAGAGAGAGAGAGAGAGAGAGAGAGAGAGAGAGATTGAACTTGAGAGAAAGAGAGAGAGAGAGCGTGCACATGAGAGAGAGAGACAGAAAGAGAGATAGAGAGAGACAGAGAGAATAAGTATGAAATAAACTTGACAAAGTGAGTGACACGAATGTGAAAAAACCGGACACAAAAAAAATCACTGGATGATTAGAGAGAACTGAGAAGGACCAAACACGACAAAACATTCATAAACAGACAGAAGGAATGAGAGTGAAGGGCGCAGTGTAAAAATTCACTTCCTGTTCCCTGCGAGACGACAGACCTTGGACTTCCTGGTTTGACTGAACAGAACTGGGTCACATTAAGACCGGCTGAGGAATCTGTTGTGTCTGAACACTGAGTGAGGAGATCAGACTCGCAGCAGGACGACGGACCTGAGCCGAGCTGCAGAGCTGAAGGAATACTTCTTTCCCAAAACCTCCTTTAATCTCCATCGTATTCACATCATCGCATAATTAACATCATTTTCATCACAGTCATTATTGTGGCTCAAAAACACATGGACTTCTCATTCGTTACGCAGCAACACACCGAGCAACTCAAATCTGACCTCTGCTTAATACTTACATACAGCACCATTAGGAGTCGTGATAAACTACACATAAGCAGTAGAAATGCACAGGATTCAGATCACAACAGAGTGGTTCTGTCAGACGCAGAACTTTCTCTGAACTCGAAAGGAAAGGAACTGAAAAGAAAGGAAATGGAAAGGAAGTAAGCAGCTCTTGTACTCACTGGCAGCTTTGATGAAGCTTCTTTGGTACTGGTAGGTCATCAGTGGAGCAGGAAGCATCCTGCAGTGAGAAAAAAAGAATACAATAAATGGACAGAAATAGAGAGATAAAGAGAGACACAATGATGGATGCAGCAAATAAATGGAGAGCTTTTACAGTCAAAGATCATGCACTCAACACACACACACACGCACACACACACACACACACACACTTTGGTGTACCTGAGATAGTGTTTGATGGCACTGGTGATGGTCTTGATCTCCCACTCTGAGCTCTCCAGCTCCACATCAGCACATGTTTTAGGATCTGAGAAGATTTTCTGTTATTATTTTGTTCTGTTCTATAGACGTGTAGCATGTAGCTTATACCAGGGACCGTGCCATCTTACCCATGGTGAGGCTCAGTAACTTTTGCACTCTGGAGTTGACGCCGACGATTCTGTAGAGCCCCTGTTCATCGATTCCTGATCAGATCAAGACACAGCGTCACACACACACAAAACACACACACAAACAATCACTAATACAGTGATTCCTATAGAGCTGAAATACAATCACATGAAATTATGCACTTGAGTTTCGCACATATTTTTATAGATATTATAAGAGTGATGGATATTAACATTCTGAGAGTCATTTACAAAAAAAAACACACCCTCAGGGCTTGGATAACATCAGCTAAATCAAATAAACTTACTAAAGGTAATGAGGCAGAGAAGAGCACTATAGACTCGCCATTTACCCTCTGTGATATTTTGCTATTTTATTTGTTATTATTAATTATCACCTGTGTGCACATGTGTATGTGTGTGTGTGTGTGTGTGTGTGTACACTGTGTTATTACATTACAGTGTAACACTGTAATGTGTTTTTAACCTCATCGTACCTCGTGTCTCTATGGCGTAGATGAACTTCTTGATGATGTTGAAGCCGATCACATCCAGCTGGGCCACTGAGGCGAGGCAAGAAAGATCAGAACAACCGAGAGAGAAGCTTCGACAGTGTTCTAGGGTATAGTGTGTGTGTGTGTAATGTGAATGTGAACGTGGTAATGGGATGTGAATTAGGAGTTGTGTTTCTGTTAAACTTACTGGCTTCGTTCTGGCTGTCTCGATTCATGTTGTACACCTGCACAGTGACAGAAGAGACAGAAACATTAAAAAAACTATTAAAAAAAAAAAAAATGATATCACCAAGCAACAGCAAACAAACCCTACAGCTGAGCACTGAGCTTATTACAGACCGCATCATCACAAACAAGTTGGAGCACTAGATACCATTACCTTTCCTTTGTAAACTGTAAGCAAATAACTTTTCATACAAAATATAATCAGAATAAAAGCCTGGAGCTTTAGCAGCTGGGCAGCAGGAAGTGTAGACACAGGTCTCAGATTAGTCTGTTCAGCTATTACATTTACATTTACATTTCTGGCATTTGGCAGACGCTCTTATCCAGAGCGACGTACAAAAGTGCTTTAGTTCTCACTCACTATTATTGGTCCGTCAGTGTGAGTTTAGGTCTGAAGAATCGTAAAATTAAATGTAAATGAATGAATTTAAAATGAATTAAAATGTAAAGTGCAGACAAGATGCAAAACATGCTGAGAGCATGAAAACTGAAAATCTTCCTGTTTAATTCATACAGGAGACATATGAGGAAAAGCTCTTACAGGAAAACACAACACAGCTGAGGAGTTTTAAATTCAGCTCTTATGAGATCTGGTGGCTTCATGAAATCTGCATCACAGCAGGATTTTGTAGCCCAGGACCCGCTGCCTGTACTAATAGTTGTTGATCTGGCCATTGGTAGATCTTTTAACAAAATAATGAACCCAAATCAACACAGAAATGATTTCAGTAGCAGGTTTATAAACAGTTATTAAAGGAGCTTATAGATAAACTAACATAAGCTTATGTTCTCAGTGCTGATTCAATAGAGTTCAGATCATTACAAAGATTCTGCTGTAATCTTTATAATTTTTTATATATATATATATATATATATATATATATATATATATATATATAACTATAATATATATATATATATATATATATATATATATATATATATATATATATATATATTATAATATAATATAACTATAATATATATATATATATATATATATATATATATATATATATATATATATATATATATAAAATACTAAATAATAATAGTATTATATAATAATATAATAAAACATATTGTAAATATTAATAATATTATAATAAAGATAATAGTGTGCTTAGGCTTAACAGGCTTGTTATTTATTACATTTGACTTTCAAGAAGGGTGCTAAACTATCTGGAGTTGTCTATGTATTACAGACTGATCTGAAATTGAATATTTTTAATATCTAGTGCTGTGTATCTAACACAAGAGATTTTCATTTAATAATGATCATTTGATACTGTATAACATGTATGAGATGAGCTCTCACTTACGTTATAGCAGCTATAAACAGTCCTTCCCTCACTAACATGTCTTTTAATAAAAAGCTTATCATGTTACTGAGAAACCTCACAGCTCCTGAAGTTGTGGGAAAACTTACAGCTTTACATCTGACTGCTATTTATTACAACATGTAGTGAAATAAATTTATGCATCAAACAAATAAATGATGTTGTTTGTCACTTCACATGACGCTGAGGAAGGAATGTAACCGTGGGGTGAGGGAAGATAAAGGACTGTACCGGCTCTCTGCCATCCATCGCCTCCATCCACAACTTGCGGTCCTCTTCTGACAGAGCCTGCATAGTTATCATCACTCCAGGCCTAAAACACACACACACACACACACACAACACACACACACACACACACACACACACACATATCACGAGTTCACATTTCCAAATTCAGTAAATTTCCACCCACTGAAACGTCTTTCGTCCTGAACCTCCGGCGTCACTGCTGCTGAAACTCTCTCTACAAGGCTGTAAAGGCAGACTCACTAACCTTCAGCTGCCGTGACAGAGCTATGACATAGTGTTTATGTGTGTGTATGTGTGTGTGTTTTGCCTACATGTGCATGCATAGTACAATACATAGATGTAAGCAGCGATTGGGGGGTCCAGGCACCAATGATGCAGCAATATCTGTTTCATGAGCAAGTATTTACCATA
>JAUCMX010000014.1:15889075-16006575 GCA_033459395.1 Hemibagrus guttatus | reverse complement strand
TTATTATTATCATTATTGTGAAGTGCTTGCTGTGTGAACAGAGGATCGATGCTTACGTTTCTCCAAGATAAACAGGTAACCCTCCATAACGTTAGGACTGATGTTCTTGTGCTCGTGCGGGTTCTCCTTCATCTTCCTCATCAGACTCTCCACCTCTGACCGCGTGCCTTCGAAACGGTTCCGAGTCTGAAAACCCAAACACAAACCCCGAGAAATCTATTATCCAGAATCGTCAACAAATCCAGCTGAGTTTGTGTGATTGTCTCTGCCTAGAAGCAGCTCCTGACTTCACAGTGGTAACGTTTCACTTCTCCTCTACACTCCTTACGTCTGCATGGTGGAAATGATCGTTTTCCTGTTGCTTTTCATCAGTGTTGGGTTAAATCATTAAGTGTTTTTTTTTTATCTCGAGCAGAGTAAAATCCCACCACCTGTCTGAAGATCACTTACATTTTGGATGCTGATAGTGAGATCCGTCTTGAAGTGGTTGAAGTCTTTGGCCAGTTCGTACCCGTGGTGATAATACGTGAAGAGCCCCTGCAGAAACGCCAGCAGCTTCAGAAAAAAGCAGAAGGAGAAACATGAACATCATTGCATCCTTTAATTACACTGCATTAACAAACTCCAGCAGGTTTCCTCTAAGAAACACAACATTCCAATGCTTTTAGATTCTATATCCAGTCAAACGGAAAATATGTCAATTTAAATTGATGTCTGTATTTACCGGCTCCACAAACTCAAACATCTTCCTCTCCTGAACCTCCTGCACTTTGAACACGTACTCGAGTGACACCTCGTAGAAATGCTGCCTCACGTGATCCACCTGACTGTCTGCCTGAGAGACAGAGAGTCAAATCACAAAGCTGACAATTACCACTATAATTCAAAATAATAACAAGCATGTTAAGTGTCCAGTACGGTAAACGTTAGCTATATTAGTGCTTAAGATACATAACACCACATCAGACAGCAGTACAGTAGAATGAGGGCTATAAAGACTTCAGCTTGTCCCTCATTTATTGCTTTATTTTAACCGAATCATAACTAGACACAAATATTCCCACAAGTATTTCCACACCTGAACATAAATTCATTTTTCATTCACATGATGTTCTACTTTAATAACTGTATTTATTCTCCCAAACACAGATGATTATTCTAGAAACTCAGCTGTTGAGCTGCACTGGTTAGGGGGCGGAGCTTCATGCACTTCAGGTCTGAAACTCACTCTGAGTCAAGTAAAATAACATAATAGTGTTATAGCCCAAAAAAACAAATCATTTATAATCATGATTTTAATTAGTATTTTGATCATTTGCATTTTGTAACAACAAAAAATAAAAAATATTTACTGCCACCTTTGTCATTTTGATTATTATTATTATTATTATTATTATTATTGTTATTATTATTATTATTATTATTATTGTTATTATTACTATTATTATTATTATTATTATTATTATTATTATTATTATTATTATTATTATTTCTTCTATGTGTAAAAGGTTTATGGAAATGTTATTTTTAACACAAAGTAAAAAAAAAAAAAAAGTTGTGGCCTCCACCTGCATCAGATAATAATCTTTCTACTGACTGTCTGATTTCAAACACAACCACATAAAGCTGCATACTTCAAGAAGCTGTGCCTCCTTCTTCTTGGCAGATAAGCTGAGGTGCTTCTCCAGGACAGCACAGTATTTCTCAGTCTCCTTGTCATACTTCTTCTTTGCCTCCTTTAACACAGAAAAACAAACCATCAAAAACTTTATAGGAATCCAGTGATTTACAGTCTTCACTGTCTTACACTTGAGTGTTCTATCGTCTCTCTGTACACTACATCAGCTATAGGGAGCATGTGAAGTGAACAGGAAGTCACTTCCTCTACCTGGAAAAAGTTGGATTTTATTTAGATTTTATTTAGAATGGGTAATCAGGTTAAACAGTGATAAGAAACAGGAGGTTAGGATCTCCTCTTCTTCTCTGATTATAGCCACGCCCCCCGAGTCCTGCTCAGGACTGTGATTGAACATCGCAGCATGACACATTTCAGTGTGACCTGACTTTAACACACTTATGAAATAAAAATGCAACACGACAGAGAACGACACTCAGCACCAAAGCAACACCTGACCTTTTGTGTTTTTTTACTACCTCAACAGCAGCAGGGATTGCTTTTAAAGGTGAATCCCATCACAGGATTTGCTTTTCAGTGTGGAACATTTCTGTGGGTCACTAATACACCTGTGTTTTGTATTTTAAATGGTATGAAGTGCATTTTATTTTGGCATTCAACCCCATTACACTTATAGTGAGACATCATCATTATCATCATCCTCACCATCATCAGAGAGATCTGAGACATCACAGAGTCTCCTTCACTCACTGTGTGTAGCTTCGTGGTTCCGTGTTGGTGGCTTTCATTTCCAGTGTACAACAGCTTCTAAGTCCTACGTGTGAAATTCTCTGGACACTACAGAAGTAAATTAGGTGTCTGAATGTGGAAGGAACTGCAGAGCACTCTAACTATTCTGGACCTTCACAACATTATGGGACTTTAGAGCAGTGCAGAAAAAACACTAATTGTTCTCCTTCCTTCTGCACATGTCCAACAAATATAGGACTGACCACTGGAGTGGTTAAAAACTGACCAGAGGGGATAAGGGTGTGTGTGTGTGTGTGTGTGTGTGAGAGAGGAAATAGACTGAATAACAGGGTAGATGTCCAGGGAATGTAACCCCACCCTACAGCAATGATGTCATGCATCCTCATTCGCACAAAACTCACCTGGTCGCCATAGAAACAAGACTCTTTTCACAGATTTTTTCATCTCAAGCCTTGTACGCTTATACACTTAAATTCCTGTAAAGATCCCTCTATCAGGAGAAAAACGGGTTGCATGTTGAGGCCGGTTCCTGTAAAGGTCAGTTTACTTATTCCATTTCAAGGAGTTTTTCCTCACCACCGTCACCTCATTAGCAACCATCATCTGGATTCCAAATTTAAATCAACATCTGGATTTCCATTGTTAAAACTGCCATAAAAATAAAATTGAGCCGAACTGATTTTCAGTAATGCGTTGGGAATTAAACTTTTACTGTTTCACACTCAGGGTTAGAATTTTATTCCACTTCCTCCCGTGAGTTCTGTAAGGTTTATATCGTAGGGTCGAAGCCAAAATCTCTCTCATCTGGGGTTGATTCTCTTGCCTTGCTCTCAATGATGTGTGAAGTGTTTGCTGAAGATAAACGAATAAAATTCACAACGCATCATTGTAATAAAATACTATGTATACATTACACCACCAGAGGGTAGTGTGGCACAGTAAGCATTGAGTCCATTAGCGCATGAGGAGGAAACGTTTGTTATTTAGCATGATAGCGTAAACTGAGATACTCCAAAAATCCTTCCTAAATAAAGGAATTAATTAATTCAAAAGGAATTAAGGATTAATTCATGCTCTGAAACTAATCTGCACTAATGCTTTACTTACAGAAGTACAAAGATTTATGGCAAAAAAGAGTCATAAAAACAATCAAAACTACACACTACCAGCACGTGAATTCTGTGCATCATCTCCAGTTTTTACTTTGCAATCAGTGTGGCTTTAAAAATGTAAATTTTCTCCCAAATAAAGTGCCACGAGTAACACACTGCATCGGATATTACTCAGAAAACACAGTGTTAAACTAAACCTACCTGTATAATGATGATTGTATAAACTACTTTACTTCATTACTAAGTGGGATTGTGTAGAGTTTCAGAGCTCAGCTGAGGAGTGTTTTAACGGTCAAAGATTTGACTCTTTCAGCTCAAGATTTGAGAATTGATCAGATTTTCCTCCCTCTTCCTGAAACATAACCCTTTCACCTGTGATGTGACGTGATGTCTGACTGCACGACTGCCAACTGGACACAGTTTTATTGCACTAATAACTAATCTGGTATCTAAACCCACTTCTGTGGGTTACTGTAGCTAAAATGTCTAATAACAATACACACACATTATTTGAGTGATGAGACCAAAACATGTTAAATGAGAAGGTTTCTTACTTTGGCTGCTCCAATCTGTTCTTTCCTGAACCGCTCCAGTGGTGTGATAAGAACATCATTTGCATTATCGATCTGAAGAAGAAAATAAGATGCAATAAGTTTCACCAAAATCTCTGGGTGATGCTGCAGAGGATGATTAAGGCTCTGGGTTCACCCACCATCCGTGTCCTTTCATCCTCCAGGTTCTGAAGAACACCAGCAAACTCCTGGAGTGATCTGGCTGTTAAACACAAGAAACAAAGACACAGAATTTTATTCTTTTCTAGACTCGTACACATCAGACCACAGTACAGAGCTCTTTACTTAGCAGTATGTGACTAGAACTGGAGCTACAGGTATCCTAAGAGTTATTCATCACCTTCTACTCCAAAACCTGCTTTCTGTGACCCTTCACTTCTCCTGTATATACACTATATGATGAAAAGTTTGTGTACACGCTTGGTATTTTATGATTGATTCATCCATCAACACACACACAACTACATAAAATCAGCCTTTCTGAAAGTTTGTAAATCCAGTGGAAATGTTTAATTAGATTTGCTTTGTGCAAACATACAACTTTACTAAAAGAGTTATAAATGCAAGAAAGACAGCTGAGCCTCAGTGGTATTTGTTTGTATTTATGTCAATAGGCGTCTTTGTGTAAAGATCTCAGTATGTGTGTACAAGTGCACGAGGAATTATACACACAATTCTCTTACATAACTCTCACTACACAACATCCCACCAGCTAACTGTCATCATTTGCATAGCAAGAGCATGATCAGCAGTCAGTCCTGTACAGGTCACAGGGGTGAGGGACACACAAGTTGTATATTAAATCTGGAATAAACATCAAAATATTTATGGCCATATCAAAGAAAGTCTCAGCTCAGCACCAACCAACAAGCCAGCGCTGGTCTGCTATACAGTGGTGCAGGATAAACTTCCTAAAAGTAGCAGAGAATCGTCTCCGTCTCTCTCTCTCTCTCTCTCTCTCTCTCTCTCATTCAAGAAGATGCCCTCTGTCCCAGACTTTTGGCTGGGTGATATAACAAAAATATTACATCATGATACTCAAGGTCATTTCTACAAAACACACTATACACTAGAAGTTGCTTTAGGCTGCTCCCTGTTCGGGGTCGCCACAGCGGACCAACTGGTCCGCACAACAACTTGGCAAATGTTTTACGCCGGATGCCCTTCCTGACGCAACCCTCCCATTTTTCCGGGCTTGGGACCGGCGCTGCATCCAGTGGCTGGGGTTGAGGCATTGGCTGCAAATCGAACCCAGGCCTTCCGCATGATAAGCGAGAAACCTACCACTGAGCCACCAATGCCCCAAAACACACCATACACTACTTGGTCAAAAAGTATGTGGACACCTGACCATCACACCTATATGAGCTTTTTCAGGTCATTAAATATGGAGCTGCCCTGCCCTCATTCCTGTTACAATGAGCTCCATTCTTCTCTTCTCTTCTCTTCTCTTCTCTCCTCTCCTCTTCTGTGAAGGCTTTCCACTAGATTCTGGAGTGTACAGTGTCTGTAAGGATGTGTGTTCATTCAGCTACAAGAGCATTAATGATATCAGACTCTGATATTGGGATGTTGAGGAGACTCCAGTTCCAGTTCATCCCAAAGGTGTTCAGTGGGGTTGAGTCAGAGTCAGGGCTCTGTGCAGGATACTTCAGTTCTTCCACTTTCCCCAACCTTCACCTCCACACCATGTTGGCATGGAGCTGCTTTGTGCACAGGGACACTGGGAACTGGTGAGGGTTCTCCTGATGTTCAGAGGCTCTGCTCTGTGAGTTTGCATGATGGATGATGAGGGTAGAGCTAGAGAAGAAATTCACAAACTGATGTGTGGTGAAAGTGACATGTTAAATTCACTGAGTTCTTCAGTACAACTTATCCTGCTGCTGGTGTATGTCTGTTGAGACTTCATTTAGGAGCGGTTCACATACTTTTGGTCACATAGTGAATCTCATGATGTAAAGATTTGGTAATAAACTGCCACCAAACCAGTAAAAACTGAACTGCTGGATTTATTGAGATTTTACTGAAGTTAAACCTTTATCTGTGTGCACAGAACACAGACTATTGTAATCTGCACTTGAATTCAGCTGATAGTTTCACTGTTCAGGCAAAAGCACATGGAACAGAGGCAGTGCTACAGCCTCCAACTGCCTGCAGGCGATTTCTCCTCCTGCAGCTCCACCGGCTCGGGATCCGATCCAGCTGAAAATCCCAACATCAGCTCAGTAAAATTCCACATTCCAGTAAAAGTTCCACGTGTATTATATTAAGATTAGAACTCAATCCTACAGCAGTGTGGATCAGTCTCGCCGGTTAGTATCCGAGACGCAGTCCACAGTTCACTAAAATCACATCTTACTGAGTGAAAACCTTGTGAATATAATAAGATTTATCTACCGTAAGATATTATTATCTACTGTAAGATCATTTCATTTAAATGCGTAGATACATTACATTTGAATTGTGACTAGAAATCATCTTAATCTTTATATTTGTTATATAACAAAGACATGAGGAATATTACAGAGGTTTTCATTTATTCAAGATATTTAATGTGTGTGTGTGTGTGTGTGTGTGTGTGTGTGTGTGTGTGTGTGTGTGTGTGTGTGTGTCCTGACCAGGATAAAGTGCTCACTGAAGCTGGATGAATGAATGAGATTCCAGAGAAATGCAAGATAAACAATATGTTCTAGATCAGGAGAAACTTCTCAAACTTTCTAGAACCAAAAAAACATTTTAACAGTAAAATAAACACTACACACTCTCTCAGAACCAGAACTTAAAGCTAAGAAGGTATTTAGGTCCATGTAGAGTGCAGTTATTGAGAAGCAGTGTGTTCATTAGAGATATTAGTGCTTTTCTTCACCTTTCAGATGAAACCTGACAGAGATTCAAGCTGCTGCTCATAACTTCAGCTTTAACCAACTGAGTTTCCATGAGAAGTCACAGAAACTCCATTGTGGTGCACTGACAAGTTTTTCTGAGCAAAATTTCCAACATTTCAGCAACAAAAAAAAAGAGATATTATGACACTGTGATATTGTGATATTATGTACTCTGAGTTCTGCTTCAAGAAAAACTCGTCCTGAGTCTTTAGTCGATCTTTACCAGGTTGCAACATTACTGAGGGTAATGATGTTCTCACACTTTAGACAAAACTTTCACCATGACTGTGATTGGAAATCTGTGAATCATCAGGAGTGTTACACAGGCTGCTTCCAGCTCCAGCTAAAATCATGATAAATGTTTAAGAAAGTATAAAAGCTAAACTATTCATAAAGGTGAGAGTCACAGAGCTGTATGATGACAGCATGCTTCCTCACCGATGCAGATCTCATCATCCGTCTCAGCGTCGCCGATGCACTGAAACTTGAACTCGTTCAGCGACTCTGCAAACTTTCTTTGTGCTGTAGACAGATCTGCAGAAAAGACAAGGACAGGTGTTAAACCACGACATCTCCAAGCGTGAAGGGCAAGCAGACAGAAATGACGTGCAAAAACCACACTTTCATATCCTTTTATCACTTTAAGTGGCCAAAATGCAGCTTGAAACTGTGCTGTGTCGGATTTTGTGAGTTAGCTGAGAAACGGATGGAAAAAAATGAGAGCAGCAGCATGACATTTGTCAGAATGTCAGAATTACTGCTGAGAGATACGATGCAATAGAATTTTCTCTTTATTCATTTTTAAAATAATTTCATGTATACATGATGACTAAGATGATTACAAAAGACTGGAAGCAGCTGATGAGATGACAAACCTTTGTATTGAATCTTTAAAATTTTCTAATTAAAAATAAAATTCTCTACTTTAAATATAAAAGTCATATAAAATAAAATAAAGATAAACAAATTAAAAATATAAATACAGGGTGAACAATAAGCAAATAATATGTCAACAAATGTAATATTATTTCTAACTTTAAAAAAAAAAAAAAACAATTAAACAATTAAAAAAAAAAAAATACAACTCTAAGGATGGTGCATCTATAGCTCGTGTAACTTGGAGAAATCGAGATCTGATATTTTTTTCTTTCTCCACTCATGAGACATGACACTCACACTTCCACTTAAGGCTTCATGAGCGATGTCTCTCCAGAACGACATTACAGACAGAGGTCCGAGGATGACATGTGATAACGTCCCGCAAGCTGATTGAAAGCCGATTGATTGGCAGGAAGCACACCATCACATTTAGTGGGAATGTATGACCTTTGACCCCGCTCCAAGACGAGCTTGAGTTCAACTCTTTACAGATCAGTGAACATCCGGTTCTCCGCTTCTCTCACGGGCATCGACCGCTGGAGAGGCGGAAAGTGACTGCTGACTTCCTGTAACATCATCACTCATCATATGTCCACACGGGTCACGCTTTATTCCTCAGGATGATGATGATGATGATGATGATGATGATGATGAATGTTTTTTCATGTCAGTAACAGAATTAAAAAAATGAAACATGAATGACATGAAAGTCACTCTGAAATCTGTTAGTATGACAGTAAAAATGTTCAAAATGACCTGATGATGATTCTCCAGCAAATATCAAACCCATTCATCTTTAATTTCTCTAACTGACATGAAAAAAGAAGGACAAAACCACTTTACAAAGCACACAGGAGCAGAAACACAACACAACACAAACACACAAAAACAACACAAAATGTTGTATCTCTATCTGTGTTCATATCACCATAGACACAGTTCTCTTAATAGCCAAACATCACATCACCCCTAACCTCACACCCATCTCTCTCTCTCTCACACACACACACACACACACACACACACACACACACACACACAGAAGGTTTCACTGAACAGAAACTAAAAGCTTTTTATGTCTAAAACAGTCACTAGACGACACGTTCGCTCCTCTTCACCCAGTCCTCTCTCCACATCTCAGATCTGACGTTTGAAATCTAATCTCAGATCCCAGTTTATTCCACAGTCTCTCTTACAGCAGCAGCTTTCCTGACAAACAGCGAGTCCATCTTAAGCTCTGCAGCTTTAACGGATTTGAGCGAAAACAACCGAGTTGCCATGGAACAAGCAGTAAATCACTGGAGCAGGAAACACAAGCAGCAAATCGGCTAGAAACATGAGAGATCTCTCAAAATCTACTCAGATGTGACACTGAATCTGGAAATAAATCACTGACATGTAGGTCTGAATCCTGCTCACGGTGGAGGGTTTAAACATCACGGCTTTCCGAAACTGTTGCTACTTTATCACAGGAAACATCTTGCTTAGATTTCTGCTTAATATCAGTCTAAAAATATTAAATACAAAAAAAAAAATCCAGATATTAAGATTTAGATTGACGGCTTCAACTGTTAGCAGTCTGGGATTATTTGTGCTTCTGTTTTGAATTTTTCCTTTATATAAAACCTTTAATGAAGTTTTCCATGCACACATCTGGTATCTTCTTAGCTAATACGAGCTAATCAATCCTTACTTTTCTTCATTCAACACACACACACACACACACACACACACACACACACACACACACGCACAATATGAACTCATAAAGCCTTCTAAAGGGCTATGACGTGTAGGAAAGAGTGGATCAAATGAAATGATCTCTGATTATTTACAACAGAACCACACTCCCCTTTCAAAGGTAAAGAGTAAAATGTTGTTTAGAATCATTTGTTTTGCTTTTGTCATAAAAATGACGCAGCGGTTGATCGGTGCGGTCAGGAGGAGTTTTTGCGTTAGAGAAAGGCACTGAAACACAGAGAGAGAATAAAGCAGCAGTGAGTCTGTCCTGCATCAGTGCTGTTCAACACAACGCTGTTTAAGTCCTTAAACACTTCATGATTTCATCACATTTCACCTTTCGATCACCACGATGCACACACCTCCTTCCTGAAAGACTGAGGCCGCAGGACAATCCGAACAATCCGACAAGTTTCACGCTCAGACAATTTGCTGTGTAAATTCTTTCCAGTATAAGGAGAATAAATCTGAATTAGTTCGGCAGAAAACTGGACGATCAGTTTTTTTCTTTAAAAGCCTCAAGACACAGCGTCACATAGTACAGCAGACACTGCCAAAAAGTGAGCTTATTGTTCAGTTATTCATCTTAAAGCATTTTATTCACTAACTGCTGTGAGCCGAACCAGTGGAAAAGCCAGGAGGAATTCTGCTAAATAAAGCACTGACATGTTGAGTGATGGACGTCAGACTGCAGCAGCAGCGACGACGCTGTGACTGTGTTATTTTAATCATTTAAGGTCCAATCTACTGTCCGACTTGACTAATAAAAGGAGGGTTACTACAGTTCCACAGAAACTGACTCAGATTAGATGTTAGTAATGAGGGGAAGTTATGGTTTATCTTATAAAAACCACGTCTTTCCCTCAGCCTGCGCTAGCTGAACCTAATCTCTGAAAACGTCTGATTCTGATTGGTTAAACCTGCTCACACCAGAACAGCTGGTAGCCAAAAGGATGTGTTTACACAAACTATAAGAGGAAGATGGTGAGATGCTGGTGCTGTTAGATGTGTAATTCTGAAGTGACTTCGGTGACCTTTTCTAAACATCATTAAACTGCACGCTAATGTTCTTTAAACACAGATATATTTGGCTGTGTGTATTCAGTATGTGTGTTATATTAACCATCCACAAATATTTAAAGAGTTCAATCAAAATCCAGCCTCTAGCTATGAAAGCGCTGTGTGTTTAGACTGTGGGAAAGAAACAACACTCAATCACTGGGAATGAGAAGCTTCTATATTAGTGTGATGTGTAGGAAGAAACAACACAAGAAGAACACACACATACACACACCCACACCCACACCCACAGACACACATACATCGAGTGCTAAAACCTGACATCACACTGCAGTAAATTGATGATAATAATGGTCACAGCTGCACCTCATCATGACCTCATGCTAATCACAAGCGTTAGACTCGATTCATGTTTTAAGGTCATGTCCAGGTGGAACAACCTGCACAACACACCACTTCAGAATGCTCTCCAGTTTTATTTCTATAACATTTTTAACCATGGACATTGTCTCACAGCAACGCTACAAAAATATACATTTTAAATTTTTCCCCAATGAGCAAGTCAGTGGTGACTGTGATAAAGAAAAAACTCCCTGAGACAATATGAGGAAGAAACCTTGAGAGGAACCAGACTGAAAAGGGAAGCTCATCCTCATCTGGGTGACATCGGAGAGTGGGATTATAAATCATTATAAATACCAAAGAGTGGGATTATAACTCATTGTAAACACAGACAGTGGGATTATAAATCATTATAAATACCAAAGAGTGGGATTATAACTCATTGTAAACACAGACAGTGGGATTATAAATCATTATAAACACCATAGAGTGGAATTATAATCATTATAAACACCAGACAGTGGAATTATAAACCATTAGAAACACAGAGAGTGGGATTATAAATCATTAAAAACACAGAGAGTGGGATTATAAACCATTAGAAACACAGAGAGTGGGATTATAAATCATTATAAACACAGAGAGTGGGATTATAAACCATTAGAAACACAGAGAGTGGGATTATAAATCATTATAAACACAGAGAGTGGGATTATAAATCATTATAAACACAGAGAGTAGGATTATAAATCATTATAAACACAGAGAGTAGGATTATAAATCATTATAAACACAGAGAGTGGGATTATAAATCATTATAAACACCAGAGAGTGGGATTATAAACCATTAAAAACACAGAGAGTGATATTATAAACCATTATAAACACAGAGAGTGGGATTATAAATCATTATAAACACAGAGAGTGGGATTATAAATCATTATAAACACCAGAGAGTGGGATTATAAATCATTATAAACACCAGAGAGTGGGATTATAAATCATTATAAACACAGAGAGTGGGATTATAAATCATTATAAACACCAGAGAGTGGGATTATAAATCATTATAAACACCAGAGAGTGGGATTATAAACCATTATAAGCACAGAGAGTGGGATTATAAATCATTATAAACACAGAGAGTGGAATTATAAATCATTATAAACACAGAGAGTGGGATTATAAATCATTATAAACACCAGAGAGTGGGATTATAAATCATTAAAAACACAGAGAGTGGGATTATAAACCATTAGAAACACAGAGAGTGGGATTATAAATCATTATAAACACCAGAGAGTGGGATTACAAATCATTATAAACACCAGAAAGGTTCTATCCACAGCAATCACATGTATCTCCAAGCAGAAGTAAGCAACCTCAAGCTGCTCCTCAGTAAAATGAACATTACTCAGAAGGTTTGCTTTGGCTAGTGAACAACTTAGCAGAATATTTGCAAAAAGATCAGATTCCTGCAACATGACTCAAGGCCTCAAATAATTCAACATCAGCTGAGAGAGAAACATATAAAAACTAAACTATTTCCAAACACCAACCACAGAATTACAGGCCAACACTTTCACTGCACACATTTTTGGTTCAAGCTTCAAATCCTCATCTGCTTTTAAAAACAAACAGAAAACATCAGCATCTGAAAGCAGACCAACACGACTCTCTCACATTACTGTTACAGATCAATGTGAGCAGCAGAAACGGCAGCAACAGTGTAAGAGTCCAGAGGCGTGAGGAGAACGAGTGAGGAGCCAAAGCTCGGTCAGCAGCTTAACCATCCAAACACACCACCGCTTCCACCACCACACCTACCCTAAGCAGTGGGAAACAGTGTGTAGCTCCAGAAAACCTCGCTCGTTAAAAAGCACAGAAACGTCAGGAAAAGCGTTGGTGTGCTCAGCGTGTCTTACAGATCACTTCCTCATGCCCTTCATACCATCAAAGTTCTCAGAGATAAACATGTCGCTTTTTATGGTTCATAACGAGGCTACGACAAATACCACAGCAGTCATGAACACCGGGGCAGATGATCCACTGAGGAACATATAACAGGGCTACGATATTTTACAACAATAAAACCTATTAGTTTGAAACTGACACACTGCACAGCAATACACTTCCTCTACACACTGACAGAAAAAAAAAACTTGGTTTAATGCATACTTTATTTAAAAAAAACACAAATTTCACCTCAATGATCAACTTTCTCAGTGATCAGCTGAGGGATTTAGGGATCTGGTAACTAGTACTCTTGTTTTCAGTCAAGTGAGCTCACATATGATGGATATTAGAAAAAAAAGCAGCTGACGTTAAACTTGAATTTCTTAAAAAGTAAGCAAAATTGATGGGATACAACAAAAAATCTTAAAAATCAGACTAGCAAAATCTTTTGAATGTGAGGTCATCAGTTTCAACTATTATTTTCAATTATTATTATTATTATTATTATTATTATTATTATTATTATTATTATTATTATGGATCATGGCAACAATCACGATGACTGAAGGAGAGATTTCAGTGAGTTTAACTAAACATTTCACTAAACATTTTACAGTTTGACCTGAAAACCTGATGGACAGATGATTTGGATCCGACATGCCCTCCAGTTGATGTTCCTTTAATCCTCCAGGTGTATATAAAGTACGCAGATGTGCGTGTGTGTGCTACTCTCATTGCCCTTGTTAATTCAAGAATGTCACACATCGAAAATAAACAAGCTTGATCCTTGTTCGTGTTGTGTTTCTGTTCATTGTCCTTCAAAACTTTGTTCAAACTGTCAAAGAACAGATCTGACCATTTCAGTCAAAAGCATGTATCCGTTTTTTCTACTTTTAACACCCACAAATCAATATAAGTGTTGAGTTTGACTCAAAGCACTAACTATATTTCATTGTGTGTTGTATAATCAGGGTTTGTATTTGGATGATGCCTTTGTGTGTATTTGTGTTTTGTTGCTCAGGATGCTGGGGTGCACAGATGGAAAATATTTCACTTCTGTAGCTAATACTGTTAAAAAAAAAGAAGTTAGGCAATATCCATATAATGCTTTTTCTGTTTTTTCTCTGAAAGGAAGTGTGAAATAGAAGGGCACGCTTCCTCTCTGCGTGTTCAGCAACTCCAACAGAGGAAACGGTTCAGAGCTACTGACCATACGAACCGCTGGCATGCCGAGCCGCTGGAGCAGGATATGACCGTCTGCTTTCCCCTCGATTTCCGACTCACAGTGACACAGTGACGCTTGTTTGTGCTGTTTGTAACGAGTTTGTTTCCTGAAGTTCCACCAGCTGTTCAGCCCGTGACCCAAGCAGGAAAATCCAAATCCAAACTCAAGCTGGTTATACGTAACTGTAATGTTCACTGAGTGGAAAGAAATTTCGTTTACATTAATGAGTCCAGACCATTGAGGTGAGGTGAGATGGGGGCAGAGCAGTGGGTGGAGCTTCCAGTCAGAAACAGTTGTGATGGTGTTCATGCTGTCGTCGGACTGAAAATGGACTAATGGGACGTATTCAATCAGTATAAAGAAACAAATGATTTTCTGAATGCGAGTCAGGACTCGTCTACATCGTCAGGACTTATCTTTGTTTGTTTTTTCCTCTGTGGCATACCTTACACAGAAAATAACGCCTGGATGAAGATAATACCTTCAAATTTTACATGCTTATCATCATTTACTTTAAAGATAAAATCACTCTTTAAAAAAAAATAACCTTGTTTACTTTTCTCTGAATATATTGCCCCAAATTTTTCAAAGAGGGCCTACTTTCATATGAGCTTCATATTAACCACCACTGTGGAGTGGGACATGACAAAGACATCCAGTGATCACCATGGACACAACAAAAACAGGCGCAAACTCCAATTTTTTGGCCTCTGGGAAAAAGATAATATCAGGGAATAATATTCTGCTCTTCTGATTTATCTTGGTTTATGACTCATACTTGCATACTGTCATGTTAAACTGCGGCGCTCAAATACACAATGAATAGAACAGAGTAGCAAAGAATAGAATAGAATAGAATAGAATAGAATAGAACTGGAGTAAACATCACCGGATATTCAGTGTGATATTGTGTATACAAGAACCTTCATCATGATGAGAGCTCTCTCACTCCATGAATAAAGAGCGCTGTTCTGCTTCACCCACAGATTTGGTTCCATATGGTACCGTATCCTAATGATCTCTCACTGATAATCATCCTGTCAGGGTTCATCACCAAACTGAGGTCTGAGGTCTGGACAGAAGCAGATGTTTAGTTGAATTATTGCATCACCTCGATGTTATTCATGACTAGAGACGACGCTGCACAGCGTCATACTGCTACTGTATAATATCATCTGCTATAATGCCGGCTGTCTTTCCCTCTGATGGTAATATATGAGGTTTGCAGCATGCTGAGCCTCACCCAACGTCAGGCGAGTGTCATGTTTCTGCTGCAGCTTCAGTAAAAGAACATCATGTTATGGGCCAGTCTGTGTTTCCACTGATCCCAGATTAATTATTTACATGTGTGAATATGCCCTGGTTCATCACTGTAGTGTGACTGACATGCAGAGGGGAAGAGAAGGAAAGAAAGGAATTTCAGTGGAAGAAAAGAGGAGAGAAGAAGAGAGAATGAGGCTCGATGCTGCTGCAGCTACACAAAAGAGAACGAGGTCCATGTGCTGGAAACATGGCCTTTGTCTCCACAAGCAGCTGGCTTTCATTGCATCAGCTTGTGTCAGCAGGAGGACAGTGTGTGTGTGTGCGTGTGCGTGTGTGTGTGTGTGTGTGTGTGTGCAGGAGGAGTGGCATTGTGTTTAGGGGTCAAACCAGACAATGATTATAAATTTTGTCTTTGATGTAAATCATGCCAGTAAATGCATTTCTTGTCTTTCTATATTGTTCTGGTCTCGTTTTTTTTATTTGTTCTAATCTTCTATGGGTTAAGCTTTTTTTAATCAGAAATACAAATTCTCAAATATTGAATACGTTTTCCAGGAAATCGCCAGGAAATAGTAGCTGCTTTGCTACTTTGTACTTTAATAGTAGCGGCTTTGCGAGAGGTGGAGCTCATCATTTAGCCGTTCTATTGAAATGACTGACCTCCTATAAAGAAGCTTAAACGGATTCCAGCAAGCTAACGTTAGCAGGGCTAACACCCTCTAGAAATCTCGCTATATGGGTAGGATGTAAAAACTAAACTTTTGTAATTGTTTAAGTGTCAAATTTGTATTTTATATTTTAAATTTAAGGTTCTTATGGGAAAAAGTTTTATTCATGTGACATGTATATAATTCTAATATATCTGAATTTCTGAAATATCACTTTGCCAGTCTGCACACACACACACACACACACACATTAAAGCCTGTATAGGAGCCACAGCCCTGAAGGTCACAGGAAGTGTCTTTAAACAGAGGCTTCAGAAGCCACAGAGCCGACGGGAGGAAAACAAGGCCGTATTTCACAGGTGCCAAAAAACACAGGGACGAGCTGCAGAGAGCAAGCAGAAAGCCACCGCCATGTGTGTGGCCTTTCAGCAGCGGCATTTATCTGAAGAACGCGACGGTCTGAAGTAATGAGATACAGCGACAGATAAATAAAATCCCTTCTGGCTTCTCATCTTCCAACCGCACCCTCAATTCACTGCTTCCTTTCACTGTGTCCCCCACATCCATTCTCCATTCTCCAAAACCCAAAATGGCCACAGTGCTTGGCCACATAGCCACCGTCTCCTAGAAACCAGGACAAAAGGATTACTGAGAAGAACAACTTTCTCTCTCTCTCTCTCTCTCTCTCTCTCTCTCTCTCTCTCTCTCTTTCGCTCTCTCTCTCTCTCTCTCTGAGCTGATGGAATTCTTCCTCAGAGCTCTGCACTTGGCCTCGACTGACGCTGACACAGCAGCCAGAACAAAACCAAATACACACAGCAACTTTTTCAAAAAGAAAAAAATGGAAGTTTTATGTAAGAGCAGAGGCATCGACTGCGGCCCACGTTCCTCTACACATCTGAAGACTGTCTGTGTGGTAAATCATTTTTTTTTTTGTTGTTTAGTTGAATAAGCCACAAAAATGCACCCCACAGCGGAGCAAACCAATCTGGAAAACTGGTCAAAGTCAGACGAGGTCAGGGGAGTACTGGGACGATGAAGAGAAGCTGTGAGGATGTCATACAGTCTGCTATCACTTTACCACTGAACCTTTATTCTCATGAGGTTTACTGATGTTCCTTATTGTGACTGTATTTTACCGAAAATTCGTGTGTAGAGCGAGCGGTCAGCCTTCAGAAACACTACCAAACCACAAGGTCATTATGTTTCCTCCAGGTTTAGATCATCATAAACTGTTGAATAGCTGAAGTGCACACAGATGCGTACAAGAGCCAAGGCAAAATCTTTTCCTAGTTATTGCTGGTGATTTTTAATTATTCGTCAAATAGAAAATTAAAAGGAATCCAATCTGCTGATGTCTGGATGATTCAGGTAGAAAACAGCAGTTTGTTTCTGTTCATGATTTCAGCTGATTGTTTCAGGTCTCGCGGTGACTCCTGAGCAAGTCAGACACTTTTACAGGACGAGGAAGAGAGAGAGAGAGAGAGGGAGAGAGAGAGAGCGTGATGGTGACCTCATTCAATCATCTACCTTTATGGCAGGTGTCCCTATCCAGAGCGACCTACATTTATCTCATTTACACAACTGAGCAGTTGAGGGTCCAGCAGTGGCAGCTTTGGTGGTCCTGGGATTTAAACTCACAACCTTCTGATCACCAGTCCAACATCTTGAGCTACATTTCCCTTCTCTCAGCTCTGACTCTCTAATACTCACATCAGTCACTACGACGGAGAGAAAATACACACAACCAGGAACAAGTGGTGTTCAAATGGATGTTCAGGTGGATGGCTTCATGCTAATCTAATCAAATGTTTCTCATTATAATTATTATAACGAGGAGAAGATGAATAAGAAAAATGTACTAGAAATGAGAAAACCTTTGCATATATTTATTTACTGAAAATGATTACTGGATGTTTTTCCAACATTTGCATATCTTAATTAACATGCAAAGATAAAAAAAAAAAGTCATATTTATCTGTGTTTGTTTGTTTGTCACACATTCAGGGAGAAGCTTCACTAATTACCAGTAGGGAAGATAATGAAACCACGCTTCAGCAATGAATCCCACACATACACACACAAGCGCACACACACGCACACACAGATCCAGAGCTGCTGGTGACGAGGAGATGAGCGCTCAGAGAACACACTCAGCCGTGATGATTGATAAACATCATGAGCAGTGAGGTTTCTTCTCTCTGTCCTAAGCAGCCAAGTCTCTGAGATCAGTAAGAACAGTAAAAACTGCCACGTTTTTGTGTAGCTGCATTCAGCGACTCTGATTCTGCATTTGCTGGAACATGATCTGTGACTCCGGAGAGCCGATGTGGTCTGGGCGTGCTAACACCTGCCCCTGCACACACCTGCCCCGTCTCTGAGGCTTGGAATGCAGAACCTGAGCAGAGGAGGCGGGGCTTGTTCAAATCTTTAGAGATGAAGAAAGTAAAAATTACGACATCTGTAAGTCTAGATTAATCCATCTGACTGAAATTACTGCAAACTTCCTGCGATACAAGACGGAGGAGGAAGAAGGCGGCAGAGAGGATAGACAGAGAGGTTAGATAGAGCAAAAGACAGAAAAAGAAAGAGTGAATAAGTCTAAAGGCATGTGGATGGACAGAGATACACCCTGATTTACTAACAGCTTCCATGTGTGAACAACCTGATAACAAAACGCTTCCCTTTGGACTCGCTCGGTTTAAATGTGAAAGAAGTTTTCCAGGAAATCTGACCTGAGGCTGCTGATTAAACAGTTATCAGTCCCACGTTCACACTTTAACACATCTGTATTAGCATTGTACGTCTAGAGCAGGTTACACAAATTTATCCCTGATTTCCGTGTTCCAAACTAATTCCAGGACTTCGAAGCTGCTCATTGGCCGTTCCCATGGCAACTACTCACCAAGAATCCAACATTTTCAGTTTGATATTTTTCAATGTGATGTTCTTAGCGCTGATTCCACAGAAATCAAACTCCTCCCCCGTCCTGCGTGGCACCTCCCTGAATCAGTTCATCATCCGTTTATTAGCACCTTATACAGGGGCATTGGTGGCTCAGTGGTAGGTTTCTCGCCTATCATGCGGAAGGCCCAGGCTCGATCCCCAGCCAATGGATGCAGTGCTGGTCCCAAGCCCAGAAAAATGGGAGGGTTGCGTCAGGAAGGGCATCCGGCGTAAAACATTTGCCAAGTTGTTGTGGCAACAGGGTGCAGCCAAAAGCTATTAGCAGCTTATACATTTAAATACATTTTTAAAAAATCATATCATCATCATTCTCGAAAAATTGCTATGTTTCTAAATCAATAAAGTGATTAAAGTAAAGTTTTTTTTTTTAATCTATACATACAAACTACTCTGGGAATCACTCGTACACTCAGTCTGCACTTTTTTCCACCTTCACGCACACACACACACACACACACGCACACCTGAAAGTGGTGTCATTTATCTTCTGTAATTCAGCTCAATAACTACACACTCGAATGAACACTGAGCTCCGGTGAGAACGTTTAGTTTATATTTATAAGTGTAATGAGTCCAGCTGACGTCCATCACCGAGTCAGTTACTCAGGGGTTGTGTGAGGATCACACTCATGACATGAAGGTTTTTTATCAGGAAAACCGACATGCTTTGTAGACGTTCAGTGTCTCTCAGCGTCTCCGCCTGCTGCAGAGGGATTACGGAGCTGCACCAGGCTGCATGACAAGTCCAAACCCAAACCCATCCCTAAGGCTACAAATCTAAACATCTCCACTACATCTGAGGAAGTGACTTTAATGTGTTACACAGATTGCTGTCAGTTCCTCTTTGTCCTTCTTACAGCATGAAATTCTGCCAGGAACTGGGTGATGAGTTTCCTCACTCTCGTCCCTGCGAGTGTCATTTCCAAGAACCTTGAACTGAAGGTCTGAAGGCAGTCAGTCAGCATATGTGTGTGTACGTGTGTGTGTGTGTGTCTTATCAGTGAATGCAGGCCTCTCGCACAGGACATGCTGACACACTGCTAAACTCAGGTGGAATATGTAGCCTCAATTTTATATCATTATATCAGTTAATTCCTCCTCATTACATGTGAAACGATGTGGTGATGGTCAGTGCTCTGATCTGGACACTGGAGAGGATTTAGACTAGACTCATGATGGCAGATTCACAATGTACAACGAATTGAGAGGCTGCATGCAGACGGAACGTTGTGGTGCTCGGATATAAACAGCAGACAAAGCAAGGTCACGTTCATCAACGCTGAAGTGCACTGGCCACGTGACTGAGTGACATGGGGGCTTCTTACACTAGAATTAGAAATAGAAAGAATTCAAAAATATTGAAGGTTAAATATGAGGATTGAAGGTTAAATATGAGGAGTTGCTGCTTCAAATCTCAGGTTTTGCTCCAGTGTGCCAGAAGTAATCACCTCCTTAACTTCTAATCCTGCTCGTATTTTAGCTCAGATTAAGCATCAAGCTTGTATTTGGATGTATTTGAAATGTGGAGGAAACGTTAGAAGATTCATCAAAAAATAAAAAGTGAGATATTTCCAGAGGAAATGGTCTGATATCTCGTGGGACTTCTCACTCTCAATCAGTGAGCTGCAGCTTATTTCAGTTGGCCACTTCTTCAAAAGAGACGAGCTAAAACACACACACACACACACACACACACACACAGAATGCCGGGACGAGAGCTGTGATGGACTGAGCGTGTCGGATGACCTCGTCTGCTCCACACAGCACTAATCTGGACCTCATCAGGGATAAGAGGCAGAGAACAGACCCGATTCATCAGGCAGACGTCGGAGGCCCATCTGCTGCTTCCGCTCTTCTCACTTGAGTCTTTAGAGGAGAACAGAACCGCATTGATCCTGACTGGGAGAGAACATCTGAGCAGAACAGATTCCTGCTGCTGTGGATGTCATGGTAAATGTGTTTTTTAAAAAAGGTGAACCACAAAATAAGGAAGTGTGAAGAAAAGACATGAAGATTAGCACTCGTTAAATCTTTCATTTCTGCTTATCTTATTCCCACTGTGTCATTTTCCAACAAAAGAAACACACACAACACCAGAGGAAGAACAAACACCACCTTACACCACCAAATCACACGAAACTCACTGTCTGCTCGCTGAAAAAGTATAGAAACATAACCAAGATTTTGAGTAGTCTGTAATAACCCTTAAAAAACATATCAATTTATCATTTTAGAAATGAATAAAATAATAATAATAATAATAAGTTGTCTTTATTTGTCACATAAGATTTACTGCACAGTGAAATTCTTTCTTCACATATCCCATTCTTAGGGGTTGGGGTCAGAGTACAGGGTCAGCCATGATGCAGCGCCCCTAGAGCAGGGTGGGTTGGGGGCACAAAAAGCAAGAGCTGGATTTTATCATCAATATAATTATTATTATAAAATTTTATGTCCTGCAATCACTTAATTAGCATATTGCATTAAAATAATTCGTAATTAAACAACAAAGTAATAGAAGATGAACTCATTTGAAGTGACAGAACTGAGCTAAATAAAAGTGACAGAACTGAGCTAATATATACATATATATAAAAATAAGTCTAAAGCCCTTTTTCTTTAACTGAGTGTATTCTTCATGAGTCAGATATGAACAAATCAGTTTGTTTTCTCTCTTTTAAAAAAAAAAACTATTATAATCTTTCAGGTCGGTGTTTTTGTCCACATTACTAAAAACAGGAAGTGAATGTCTGAAGGATTTTATCATTTGGTAGAACAGAAAGGTTTCAGTTGACTGAATGAAACAGAACCCGGTCCGTGATACAGAGCCACCCTACAGAACCTGTTCAGTATGACAGTGAGGCTGGCAGCATAGGTGTGTCCTGGTCAGGTGTGGAGCAGTTGCAGCATGTGACTCTCTCTCTCTCTCACACACACACACACACACACACATAAAAAAAAAAAATAAAGATTCCATTCAAGAGCAGTAAAAAGTTTCATTAGATAACGACACGGCTGCCAAAACTGCATGACTGAGGTTCTTAACGTCTTCGCTCGCATCCAGTAAAAACATCTCAAAAACACCTTTAATTGGATAAAATGCAGTAGAATCCTTTCCACAAAATCCTTCTTCATTATAATTCCACACGTTTATATAATAAAATAATGAAACACTTTCTGAGTCTGTCGCTCGGTTCTGCTTATTCTGGAGTCGTATACAGATGAACTTTTTACAAACGATGCCGCAGTCTGCTCTTCACTCTGTAATATAAACGCTGACCTTCTCAGGAGTCTTTATGACTTTGCTGAAAATCAGCAGGAATTTTGTTTTAACTTCTAGAGGAAGGTGAAGCGTGTCACAGACGGCCAGTCGGTGCTGCGGAACAGGGCGAGTCACAGACACTCCTCGTCTTGGGAAACACTGCGCTATTGTCCAGCCTCGTCCACTGCTCCTCATGAAGACTCCTTGCTTCTTAGAGCAAAGAGCTGCCCAAAGGCACAATGAGCTGCATTCAGCTGCAGAGAAGAAAGACTCAGCACTATCGCTGCTCCTGATGATGACCACAATAGACATGAACAAAAGGCAGAAAAAGATCAAATTGCAGATGGCTCATAATAATAAAAAAAAAAGAAGTTCCACAGCTGTATCGCATGAAAACAAAACAGTAGTGTTTGTAGTATGACCTCCTCCACATTCCCTTGGGGCAGTTCCAATCACCATCTGACTGGCCGTTAAATTCCTTACACATTTCTAGTGATTCTTTCACAGTTCTAGTCAACTCCATGAGATGACATTTTGGAGCATGGAGCGATCAACACCACTGAATTCCTGAAAGTCAGAGGTCCAGCTCACTCGGGGAATTTTCCTCAGTCTAATAACGTGTAAAGATGTAAAGACTCGTGAGTGAATCTTACTGAGAAAAGCTCCTTGTGTTCCAGTGTCTGGAATTTGATGCAACCTTCAAGATCCTGAAGCCTGCGGCCAGAAAAGATATCAGATATCAGATGCTCCAGGGACAGAAATACAGGCATGGAGCAAACCATTTAAATTAAATCTACACAAATCTACACAGATATCACAGCAAAGGAAGATGAGAAGAAGAAGAGCTAAAATAGAACCGACTCCACATTGCAGTGGATATTAATCGCTATCACAAGCCTGGTGTATTTCCAGCTCTGAAGCTGCAGAAGTATGAGATTTTATTGTAATTAGTGTCACCTCTGAAAGGTTCTGGATACATTTACAGTGTTCTGTAACGAATAACACGACACATCGATCTATTATTCACACAATCCAAGCTGGAGTGACGGGATACACGCCGAGGTGAAGACACTGTTCATACTTCTTTATATTTCATGTTACTGAAGGTTTGTGAATGCAGTTAGTTCCTGTTCCATTTCCATTATAGCAGCTGTAAACCGACGTTCCCTCATCAGATTCTCAGTATTTTCTCACTTCAACTATAAAAAAAAACAAGAAAAAAATCATGTTACTGAGAAACTGTAAAAATGGTAAAATAAACTGATAAATCTGGGCATCTAAATGAGTCGATGTGAAGTCCAGCAGTAAACACTGACTGCTTTCTGTCGTATGGCTGAAAGGCTATTTTTGGTGTAATGTAATAAATGAAAAATTCGGCGTCCAGGCAGCGAGTCTCACGGCACACGGAGTCTCAGAGTCGGTCCAGTCGAGTGGAATGAACTACATTGTGAGAGACGGATTGTTTATTTGAATATAGAAGATAAACTCTTCATGACACAGTCACATACTTTTAATTTTTCACTCGTGGCCTAAATACAGCGTAATAAAGGCCGGGTTCAGGCTGACGTAAGAGCTGCAGTGTTTACTCTGCATCAAACAAAACCAAGCTTTGTGCCTGGACCCTTTTCTGTACATGCATTCTTTCTGTATGAGGCTATAAACCAGTAAATATTAAATCCAGTTGTCTTTACAGAGCACATTTACGTCCAAGTGTTCAGACAGGGACACCAGCTCTGTTATGCCGCGTCATGCACACTTTATCTGTCCAGACTCGTGTTACATCATTTAATCATCACAACTCACAACCTCGGATCAGTAGCTCAACATCTGAACCAATGAGCTACACTTCCCACATGTCAGAAATCTGATCACATCCAACGGAAATCTGCAACAAATCAAAGTGGCTTTCTTTATAGCATCAGACTATGGTACACACACCTAGCTTCAGAGTCTACTGCATACAGATGTTTAGTTCTTTAGACTAAAAGTGTAAAATTGTGCCTCTGACTAATCATGATGCTGTAACACAAAGCTCTCAGGTGTCATTCAAGTGTAATGAGTCGTCACTCCAAGTACTCCAACTCGAAAACCCATCATGTCTCCAGGATTCAATCATTCTGGAAAATGAAACTGCATGCTGCTGCGGTTAGAAAATAAAGTGTCATGTTTCCTAAAGTGTGCAGCTAAAAGCACCGAGAGTTCTAATGCCTTTAAACCCAATGAACCACCAGATCAATTTCCTGTTCAGGTTGAAGCATTTATTCTGGACCAGACTTTATATAAGCTAGACTGCGAGAACATGAGGAGAACCTGAGTCAAGTCTCAGCTGTTTCTGCTTGCTCTCTCTCGCTCTCTCTCGCTCTCTCTCTCTCTCTCTCACACTCGGTCTAACTCCGTGTGTAATAAAACCGAGCGTCAGAGTGAAACCTGCAGGCGGGATTCAGCATGCTTCATGTTCAGACTCGAGTTTGTCTTGGTGCAGCCTGAAAATCCGGTCAGTGAAAGGCTCAGGAATCTCAGGATCAGAGGAAAGCACCTGCAGATTCAGACCTGACTGTGAAAACATTTTACCTACAAACCAGATCGACAACCTGACTCCTAGCATTTTTGTGGACGTTAGATTTATTCTTCCACCTGCACATTCCTCATGATTCAGTGAAGTGAACAGACTAGGAGTCAGAATGCTTCTTCAGGATAATCCAGGATCAATATTTTGCCAGTGGATGAACCCGAGGCACGGCCTGTCCCTGTCTGACCACCAACAGCCTGCTAGAGTGTGGAGAAATAAAACAGGAAGTACTGTGTGTGTGTGTGTGTGTGTGTGTGTAAATGTTTTTAACACTCCTTTCTCAGTACCATTTTAGCTAAAAATTCACCCTGAATGAACACTTCATCTCTTCAACCCTAACACCAATGTTGTCTTCACTCCTCAGATTTATGAAGCATCTAGAAGCATAGAAATACTTCAGACATTTTTAGATGATGGCTGGCAGAAAATTCCGACTTCTGGAATCTTTTTGCCCCTCCGATGTTTGCCAGGTCCAGAAGTCAGCCCCTAAAAATAATGCTTCATGCTGAGCAAGTGAACCTCACTTCCCTTTTCCTGGATAAGCAGCAGAGGTTTTGAAAACCATGGACTTGCTGCATACTTTTTCCAGATGGAGACGACTACAGACGCAGTAAACCGCTGAGTAGCAAACAAGAGCGTAATGGTTTTCTCTGCCTGCTGTCCCCGTCTCTTCATCTCATGCCTTCTTCGTTATCTTTTTAAGATCAAGTGCATCTACACAGCTGGATTAGCTGATGTAGTTAGATGAAGAAACGATTTAATAGGTAACATCAATAACATTTAGAAGATTGTACATATGAAAATTTCCACAGGGCAGAAATGATGTGAATTTATATAAGGCTTAATAGCTCCACTTAATGACTTTCAATGAATTTCAATGAACCCACGAGGAGACGAGTGAGAGAGGGACATGAGGAACATGTTAATGAATCTGGAACAGAAGAACCAACACCACTCGACAGAACGAGCAGCCAAGCATCTTTAGGAAATAGTGACGGGAGAACAAGCAGAAAACTCACGGAGACACTGAGAGAAGATGTAAAGCTCAGGATGAAGCTGAGAAGACGAGAGCTGTGAGGAGACGTTATCCTCTGAAGCATTGGAACACTGCTTACTAACCTCTGATTTGTTCTGTATTAAGCTTCAGAAACATGTATGATGTCATGTGCCATAACATCTGCCTGAGTTCAAACACAGCCGAATCAAGTTACAGTGAAAAATGACTTTGAATTGTGATTGTGATCGAGTCGAAGTGACCGCTCACATCAACAGTCCACTGAAAATAAAACACCACTTCATGACTTTAAATGAGTTTATAGTAGTAAATTACTTCACAGGCTCATCAGCTGGTTAAATCTATAACACTGACTGTCCACTTCACTGACCTGAGAATCTAAACACATTACACACTCCTCATCATTAATGGCAGCTAGCTAGCTTGTTGCTAACAAAACACACACTTTAATGGGTATGTCCAAGTTTTTCTCCACATTGTAGCTCAAACGCACCGAGCTGGAAAATTCCAAGTTCACACTCTGAGGCAAACTTCAGAATGCAGCACTGCTCCAACTATTTGGGATAAAGAACTGGAAGAGAGCTAGTGGAAAAATGAAGATCTCAACAGAAACTCCTCCAGACAGTGCAAGGGAAAAGTGTGAGCAGTTTCTAAAAGCTCTCTTTATCATAACCTCCTGCACCATCTTCTTACAGCATTTCTCCGTCTGGTTTGCGGGGAAGCTGTAATCATTACACCGACTCGGTCACTGAACTCACTAAGTGTTTATAAAGATAAGGATTTTGCATGCTACTGTAATTAACACGTTATATAATACAATCAGCTGCAGACACAGAGAGATTCATGACGCAGTTTACATGGAAATGTGATCAGAGCTGCAGAACTAGTTCAGACCACAGAGCCGTGAAGAAAACAGGCAAACTTAAAAAATAAACAATCTGTTACATTATGTTTGACAACAATAATCCTGTCAAAATTATATTACTGATTTTTTTTTAAGTTGGCCTGTTTTCTTCAGAATGATCTGGCTGGTTTACAGTCAGTCAGTAAACACGAGGTTCGGCTAAACACTCAGATGTCTAATTATTATTAAATAGTATTTCATCTCAGAGCTCCTTCTAACTAGGGCTCATCATTTAACGCAGCAGAATTTGTTGTAAATTAAAAGAGTTTTGCCATAGCACATTGTTCATCTACAATTTTCTATCATCAATTTTATTTCATTCTAAATCGATTGTTAAGAAACGGTTGCATTTTATTACACTGTTATAACACAGTACTGATAAATTCTCTGATCTGATTGGTTATATATTTATGCATTTTACAGAAGGACTCTCCAGTTTCAGAGATTGTAAGAGTCAGAGGTAAAGCTGTAATTTCTCAGAGATCTTCAGAATGCAGGAGTTCACACTTCTTCAGAGTTTCTCAGTAAGATGCCAAGGCTGCTGAGGTCATGGCTGTTTATAGCTGCTATAATTTCAGTAAGAACAGGAACTAACTACTTTTGCGGATGTTACACACGGTTATAAATGTACATGTTCTTGAGCATGATACCAGCCCCGGTTGTGTTTTATTCTATAATTAGTATACTAATTTTAAGATTGATGCAGAATCAACAGCAGAAAATTCAACCATCTCAGTTTAATGATATAATCTATAATCATGTGATGTTCCTTCACTTCACGTTGTCTTTGTGTTATTACTGCATATTGCTTCCATCTACATTTCCTCCATGAATCAGTAACCATTTTGTCTCATCATCTGGACTTTAGTGTCAATTAAAACATCCCAAACCTTCTGCAGACACGTGTTTGAGATCACAGGGCAGTGGCTTAATGGAGCATGATGACCACGGAGCAGCTGAGGGCCCGAAAGCCGAGGCCTTTCATTGTGTGCTAAAGTAGAAGCTTCACTGTGTACTTTTAAGCAAGCAATTTGTGTTCACTGATCTTTACTCTCTGTACAGTCGGAGCTCGGCGGTTAAGTCGACAGTAAACACAAGCCATCTGACTATGAACCCTGTGGTCTCACCTGCCTGTGTCGCTTCAAACAAACCGTCTGACACAAACACTGCAACATCCTGCAACATTGAAAGTTGTTTGATTCGAGATTTAGGCAGAGGCACTCACACAAACACACACAGACTCACAGACACAAACACTCCCACACACTCACATAAACCAAGCTGAAATTGCACATAGTGTGGCAAAACTTGTGTGTGTGTGTGTGTGTGTGTATGCGTGTGTGTGATGCACTGCTAATGTTCCACATAAACAGATTTTAAAGAAAAAAACCTTATGCAGTCATGATATTATGATGTTTTATGTAAGAAGACGATTATTTGTCACTTATGGAAGGATTCTCCAGTCAGAATTAAACCGTAATATTTTCCGACATCTTCATAACATAGGAGTTTATACTTTCTTGTTTGTGAGTGATGAGATGAACTTAAAACATCACAAATCTTCTGCAGACACATTTTTCAGATCTCTTCAGGATCTGTACACTTCCAGGACCCTGAAGCGGGCAGTACATTTCCAGGACCCCTCTTACCCTGGACATGATCTTTTCAAGGCATTACCCTCCTGCAGAAGACAGCGACCCATCAAGGCAAAAACTTTACACCATAAAAACAGTTTCTTTCCATCAGCAAATGGCCTCATCAACAACACGCAGGAGCCACCATGGTCTCTTATCCGCCTACTTAGACATTAACACACAAATGCACAAACCCACGTTACATAACGCACACAACTCAGACAGCCATATTGCACCTGCGCCTCATTTTACCTTCCTACCTTAAACATGCAAGTTTTTGCACTGGTCGCTAATGTACAATTAATGTACAGTTAATGTTTTTTATACATTATAATTCTGCACTGTTACACAGTGTATATATTTATCTCTTTTTTTCTACACAGTTAGCCTTATTTAAAATTCTCAGATCTTCTTTATATTTTTATGTTTATATTTTTTCTTGTTGTGCACCAATACACCAAGGCAAATTCCTTGTATATGTAAAACCCACAGTTAGTTAATGCTTTCGGCTGCTCCCTGTTCGGGGTCACCACAGCGGACCAACTGGTCCGCACATCAACTTGGCAAATGTTTTACGCCAGATGCCCTTCCTGACGCAACCCTCCCATTTTTCCGGGCTTGGGACCGGCACTGCATCCAGTGGCTGAATTTGAGGCATTGGCTGGGGATCGAACCCGGGCCTTCCGCATGATAGGCGAGAAACCTACCACTGAGCCACCAATGCCCCATGTAAAACCCACAGTACTGGCAATTAATCTGATTCTGATTCATTTCACTGTACATTAAATGTAACTATAAACGGATAAAATGTACAGCATGTTGTTCTTGTCCTCGATGGCAAATTTACCAAACAGTGAAACATGCTGTGATGTGCTGATGTTGAAAAAAATAATCAACAGTCATGTTTTATTCCTTCATTCACATGCACACATTAATAAGAGTTCTGTAAAATCAACAGAAAAGGAAATGAATTCCTGATGTGAGCTGAAGAGCATTCAGTACTCAGCACTCAGCACGCACCTGTGCCAAGAGTCTGAACAGGAGCTGGAGCAGAACATGCTGGTGCTGAAGTTACCAAAACACAGTCAACATTTCTAGCTCTGGAACAAATGTAAAGTATGTACAGAAGGCAGCAGACATGCTTTTATTCTCACTCACGACACACTCTTAACGGTTTAATTGCGATATGATCAGATCTCCACCCAAACCGCTCTCTAACAGCACACTAAAACACACAGAGATTTAACACACACACAGCTCTTACTCTTCAGTGCCTGGATGAGCGCTTTTCCGTCTTTTATCAGCTCCTTGATGAACTTGTTGGTGTTGTCCAGCTCCAGTTCGTGGGACTTTAATCTCTCTCGGAACTGAGGACTGTCCAAGTAACAGTCACTGAACTCCAAAGCGGGCAATCCCATTCTTCTCCCGACGCGCTGAGCTCTGCCTTCTTGTGGAATTCAGAGGAAATCTTACTAATGAATGTCGAAGAGAAAGAAAACCAAATCAAAACAAAACAAACCCTTAACGCCTGTTAGTTTGTTATCGTTACATTATCGACCCGGTGATCGTTCTTTCAACAACACAGCGCGCTCTACAGCATGCCGCTTCTACATAACAACGAAAAGCACCAAAGCTGCATCCCACATTACGCTACTTCCGTATAATAAACGCGTGTCCTGTCTCTGTGTCCTGACACTGAAGCAAGGCCGTCAGGAGGAGGATCTGCGGTAAACCTGCGCGCCTCTCATGACAACAGGGATGAGGAAAGGGAGGGAGGTGGTGATGGTGATGGTGATGGTGGTGGAGGAGGTGACGCTAAAAACAGTCCTCGATAATAGCGGAATCCTCTGCGTGTTTTAAACGCCTCGATTCCCCCAATTGCCGCTCCAACCTACCAGCACGCCGGTAATCCGATGATTGACGCTACCCTCATCCAACAGGATTAGGGGATTCCAAGCGCGCCACTCCGATAGGACGCACCGCCCCTGCGTGAGAGGAAACAGCGTGAGGTGGGGCTATCCAAAAGTCTGCTTGGTCGAGAGCCGTGACGTCATCGCAACGCGGGGGTTTCGTCTGTTCTAAAGGGGAACCACGCGCAGAACTGTTCTTCCAAGATAAATAAAAAAATAAATCAGCAGATGTTCTGTGATTCACTCTAGCTTTGGCGAATAAATAGCTTTATCGTTATTATTCTTTTTGAATGTGAGTGGGCAAATCACCAAAACTGGACAGATGAAGATGAAGATGTTCCGTGCACGTCTATAACTGTTTGGTTTGGCTCAGCTACAAAATCAGACATCAGAAGACTACACAGAACGGTTCGGACTGCTGAAAGGATTATTGGTGCTCCTCTGCCCACCCTTCAAGAACTGTATACATCCAGAGTGAGGAAAAGGGCTCCGAAAATCACTCTGGACCCCTCACATCCAGGCCATCTCCTTTTTGACCTTTTGCCATCTGGCCGACGCTACAGAGCAGCAACTACCAGGACAGCCAGGCACAAGAACAGTTTCCTTCCCCCAAGCAATCTACCTTTTGAACAGTTGAATGTTCCCAATGTTGGGCAATTAAAAAAATGTGCAATAACCTCATATTTATTTGTTACCACCCCCACATCCCTAAATCTCAACTCATACAAATTACTTTATTTTCCTATTTAAATATGTGTGTTTTTATTTCTCATTCTGTTTTTTGTTGTTGTTATTTGTATTGTTGTTGTTGTCTCTGTGCACTGGAGCTTGTGACACTAAAACAAATTCCTTGTATGCGCAAACATACTTGGCAATAAAGCTCTTTCTGATTCTGATTCTGATTATAAAAACATCACCTGATTTCCATCTGTCCAGTCTGGGTGAGTGTCTCTGTTGCTCTTGGCTGAGGAACCTGGTGTGGTCTTCTCCTGTTGTGGTTCATCCACCTCAGAATTCATTCCAGACGTTCTGAGATACTTTCTGCTCAGAGCACAGAGAAGCTGTACAAGTCTGTACAAGTCAGTGTCACAGTTCTGGTCACTCTCCTCTGATCTCCTCATCACAGCGTTTCCATCTGCAGATCTGATGCTCACTGGATGTTTTTTGTTTTTCGCACCACTCCGTAAAATATCCAGACTCATGTATCTGGAAATCGCATGACATCAGCAGCTTCTGAAAGACTCAAAACCAACAGCCATGCCACGTCTCAGTTGCTGAGATGTTTTTTTTTTTCCATTTGCATGATGGATGTGAACAGAAAGTAAAGCTCTCAGTTTCTATATGCATGATTTTATACACTGCTCCGCTGCCACAAATTTAGCCGAGAAGTATGTGCAGAAACCATCTGAGCATCTGAAGTCCAATCTTTAAAGTCAATAAATATTTTCCTGTCAATTATATTTGGCAGGCGGTTATGACAGTACAGAAGCTTTTCAAGTAAACAGCTCAATGTATAGACCACTGTACACCTTCTCTTACGCTAACCTTCAAATCCAGAGCTTCCTGTCGAAGCTAATTAAGTAGCAATTACAAGCTAGTAGATATTTATGTTATTAATAATGACAACCTTACAGTGATATGGTCCTCTACAACCTTACACAGGAGACTTTGTCTGAGATTATGCACTTGGATGAAAACACACACACACACACACACACACACACACACACACACACACACATACACACACACACACGCACACACTCACACACAAAATAGCATATGGTCCATTTCTTTGCATGTTCATTGCAGCTTCCTCCTTGCAGATTAAAACCAAAATAGATTGTGTAAAAATACAATGCAGAACTCGATACTGGGAAGATAGAATCGCTTCACTGAGTCACTACAGAAGAAACAGCACTTTATACCATCAAACTGTACCTGTTAGCCAAGTACATTTATTTTTTTATTTTTTTAAAGTTCAGAAATAAACATCTTGTGTGCAAATTACACTTCAGTAATCTTTATTAAAGGTAAGAAGAAAAAAGGGTTCAAATCAACAGGTAATGAAATCCTCCACAGCTAACTGAGCAGCATGTCTGTAAAAGTGCAGCTCCTTCCAGTGGGCCAGAGCTCTGAAATATTCTGGAAAGTGTCATGGAAACTAAAGTTCATTGAAATATTTTCTATTGTTTCTGGATAAACGACACAAAAGATCACTTCCACTGAAATAGTCATGGGCTCGGTTCATGACAAACCCTTAGGAAAGCAGATCACACTGCTGTCCAAGAGAATTTAAACAAAGTGTTTCAGGGGAACAAAATATCACCAAAGCCAATAAATTACATTCAGAGAACGTCTGTGAGCTACCAGAGCCAAGAGCTCAAGCTCTCTCTTTCTCTCTCTCTCTCTCTCTCTCTCTCTCTCTCTCTCTCTCTCTCTCTTGCTCCAGAGTTTCTCTGACTACAGAGTCTTAGACTTCAATCCTATGATGCTGTTCACAATGTTGTTTTTAAGAGCAAATATTATGACCATGGCAATGACCTAAATATAAAATAATAATACACCTGAGAGTGAATGCAGGATTGGGATGGACTGTGTCAGGGATTTCTGTCACTGTGCCCAGGTCATGTTTCCATGTCCAGCATGTAGCAGACGTTGTTCTGATTCTTTGTCATTTATTTTCTTTGGTTTTTGAACCGAAATTATCTGTGCTTATTTTTTTTTTTGCTTGCATTCTATTTTTCTCTTTTTATTACTATCCGTTTAGTTTGAACTCCTGTAATTGGTGTTTTTTCTTATTTGCTTAGCACAGTATAGTGTATATTGAATGGAGGCTTCGTTTCTCTTTTTTGTTTTTTATTATCGCCCCCTAGTGCATAGGTCAGTCTATTACATGTGCAATCAGAATCAGAAAGATTATGGGCATACAAGGAATTTGTTTTAGTGTCACAAGCTCCAGTGCACAGACAACAACAACAATACAAACAACAACAACAAAAAATATGACGAGAAATAAAAATACACATATTTAAATAGGAAAATAAAGTAATTTGTATGTACAGAATAGAATAGAATGAGTTGAGATTTAGGGATGTGGGGGTGGTAACAAATAAATATGAGGTTATTGCACATCTTTTTATTGCCCAATGTTGGGAACATTCAACTGTTCAAAAGGTAGATTGCTTGGGGGAAGAAACTGTTCTTGGCCTGGCTGTCCTGGTAGTTGCTGCTCTGTAGCGTCGGCCAAAGGTCAAAAAGGAGATGGCCTGGATGTGAGGGGTCCAGAGTGATTTTCTGAGCCCTTTTCCTCACTCTGGATGTATACAGTTATTGAAGGGTGGGCAGGGGAGCACCAATAATCCTTTTAGCAGTCCCAACCGTTCTCTGTAGTCTTCTGATGTCTGATTTTGTAGCTGAGCCAAACCAAACAGTTATAGACGTGCACAGAATTTGGATTTGCGCGCTGATTTGGATCAAGCTGTTCTGTGTTTTCCTGCTATTCTGACCCTGCTACATTCTCGTTTACGATTCTTGCTCTTGCCCTTTAATAAATCTGCATATGGATTCAGACGGTTGGATGGATTCAGATTCAGATTCATACGGGTCAGAGGCTAGGCAGAAATCGAGGATCAGGAAAAGAAAACAAGGTCAATACACAGAAAAGTATCACAAAGAAAATATATTGCAAGGAACGATACTTCGCATTGAATGGTGTGTGTGTGCGCCTTAAATGTCCGGGGGGGAACAAGGAAGTGAACCATGTGATTAATTAAAACTCTGGAGAGGGCTCCCTCTGGTGTTCAAAGTTCTGATGAGACGTGACAGAGCACCCCCCCACCCCCCACCCCCGGGAACACCTCCTGGTGTTCTCCGGCACGGTCACTGGTTTGAGGAGAGAAACATGGAATGTGGGAGAGAAGTGGTAGGTGGAGGGAGCCTTAGGCGATAGGAGAGAGGGTTGACTTGGCGGATGATCTAAAATGGCCCGATGAACCGAGGACTGAGTTTTCAGCAGGGGGGCTGGAGCCTCAGGTTCCGGGTTGAAAGCCAGACTTGTTGTCCCACCTGATACGCCTGGTTCGCCTGGAGTTGCTGTTGACGAATTGCTCTCTGCAGCCGCACGTGGGCTCTTTCCCAAACTTCTTGGCTGCGCCTGGCCCAGTCCTCGACTGCCGGGATGTCGGACGATTCATCTGACCAGGGGAAAAGGGGTAGTTGATAGCTCACATTGATCCCCAACGTAGCGCAAAAGGCCTGCCAAACCCGTGACGTGAACTGGGACCCCTGATCAGACACTATATTGTCCGGTAATCTGTAGTTCCTGAACACGTGGTGAAAAAGGATGGTGGCTGTTTCTAGGGCTGTGGGAAGACCCTTCAGAGGCACAAGTTTGCAAGCTTTGGAGAATCAGTCGATGGTGACCATGACTGTGGTAAAGCCCTGGGAACTAGGTAGGTCGGTGAGAAAGTCCACTGAGATGTGGGACCAGGGCCACTGTGGTATGGGGAGTGGTTCCAAGAGTCCCTCAGGGAGTTGGCAAAATTACTTGCTGCCTAATATATCCCACCCACTAACAGGTGCCATGATGAGGAGATAATCAGTGTTATTCCCTTCACCTCTCAGTGCTCATAATGTTATACCTGATCGGTGTATAAAACTGTCATATTTCTAAAGCAGACTGAAATGGTTCCTGTAGTAACTGATTAAAAGCTACTCATATTTGATGGCATCTGCATCGACCTTAACTTTGATAAAATGTGTGCTGTATAGAGTTCAGAATTCTACAATGAAGGAAGCTGAATAAATATGTAGGTGTGGTTATAATGAAAAAAGTGAACAATAGAGAAAGGTTTATTCCATGCTTAGAAAAACATGTCTTAATCACTCAGCCAGTTCTGATTATCCATCACTAAGCCCTGACACAAAGAATAATAAGTCTTTAATTGTAATAAAGACATAATTAATTAGTGACACAAAGTGCTTAACAGCGAGGTAATTGGTTAAAACAATAATCAACAAAAAATTAAATATGTGAAAACGACAAATAAAATAAAGCAAAATCAGAGATAAGACGCGCTTCGCTCTCTTATACTCTGGTCACTTCCGCCACCTAGTGGTCAGGGTGAGAACAACACAAGATAAAATTCACTTTTGGCAAAGGGATCCGGTTATACATCTGTATTTGTAGGTATGATTCAGCACATGACTGTCACTTTAACACACACACACACACACACACACACACACACACACACACACACACACACACAGACTCACACATTTTGCAGACTCACTGTAGTGGAATCATATTAATCTTTAGGATGTAAACCAAGTTTCCACTGTTGCTTATTCCAAATGGATTTTTCCTTTTTGACTTTAATGTCTTATTTCTGATTATGCAAAAAGCAGGATCAAATCAGATTTTTTTCCCCTGATATTCCCTGATTAACTACCAATAATAAAATGGTAAATGCACATCACTTATATAAGAAAAACGTTTTGTGACCTGAGTGGAAAAAAACAACAACCTTTGCACTGACACACATTAGAATTAATTTTTAACCAGGTTTTAGCTCTGCAGTCTTTTCAGTCACAGTCATCTCCTGTCCCTGCACAAGGATGTGTTTTTGATGGAGACTGTAAAGCACTTCAGTCCTCTGGATAATGGCGTCTGTTAAACACTGTAAATGTAAACGTTTTAACCATGTGCACTGGCTAACATCCTGTAAAGTGTCTCTCCACAAAGCCATGAAGTTGATTAGAGACTTAAAAACTTCAGAAGACTGGCGTCAGGCTTTTATAAAAGTTCACACACACACATACACACACTGCTGCCTGCTGGTTTAAACACAACACACTGACATCAGTCCAAACTGCTACTGGACTAATTATCCAGCTGAGGAGAAAAAAGACACCAAGAAAATCAGTCAGGGTTAAATATGAAAAAAAAAAAACAACCTCAATTTGAGTAATTAGTTTATAAATTATGTTTTCGATATGTGGCACGATAATCTGAAAAGGTTTTATATTCAAACAATATATAAAGAAAGCTAACGTTACATGGCTAGATAACTTAGCTGGTGAGCAGCTTGCTAGGTTCGATAGCTAGCTAACTAGCACATGTTAATTTCTACACTGGTCGTGAAATATACAAAATTATACAATGAATCATTTTAAATATTCAAAGACAAACTATTTTTTTTATATAAAAATCCAAACACTGGAGCTAATTAAATTGATTAAATGGCCTGTAGCTAATCGTTTACCTCAGCATTATATTTCATATGCTGAAGATTTTATTTCAATTGTTTGTGAATGCAGTTGAAAGTCTGAATGTTTTAAAAGAATCCCATAAATAAAAAAAAGTTCTAAAATGATCATCAGAGTATATCTCTGTTCATCCAGTGGAGAAACCCTGACTGATGAAGCTGTTCATTCTTCCTCCACCTCATCTCCACCTGACGGGGTAGAGGGGCATTCTGTTAGTCATTCTGGGGCAAATGGCAACGATTCAAGCTCTGTATAGTGGCTAGAGGGTTAGAGCTAGTCCTGAAGTCCAGGAGTTTTACAGCAATAAACCACTGAGCTGTGAACTTGGGACTAGCACACACACACACACACACACACACACACACACACACACAAGCCTGGTGTATATTTAGTACTTACACTGGTGTGTGAACGGATTCTGCTCATCATTAAGCAGAGACTCAGTGCAATCGTAATGAATCCACTTTTTATTTACTAGAACAAAAACCCTCTGGCTGATGTGGAACAGGGCAGAAAAAAGCACAGAGAAATTCTTCTGATGTGGAATGAGTTTAATTTCATACTCAGTTTAACATGGAAGCTAAAAATGTTCTTTAAAAGTCCCCTATTTAAACGCAGTAAATGTTTTTTACTGGAAATATGAGGTTATTTTCATGTTTTTATGTGAAAAGCAACTTTTAATACTCATTTAAAACTGTTCGATGATTTTCACTGATGTCATTTTGTATGAAAACATCATAGTGAGTTAGCTGCTTGTATACATCATTATTATTTATCTGTAAATAACTGATATTTCCCATTAGCTAGAAGTTAAGCCAATTGTATTAGCTACTGGAATCAATGCTAGTCTAACAAAATTAAGATGAGGTTCCTGCAGTAAAGGAGACTGATTTTATAAGAGTCTGTGTTTACGCTAGCGCACTGAACCATTTTCCTGAGGTAGGGTCAGGACGCTCATCCTCAGCTCCCACACTGCAGTGCGGTGGATTATCCTCCTTCAGACGCACACAGAGAGCTACAGCGCAACTCCACTGTGGAGTCTACATTTATGACCTGGATTGGACACTAAACTGATTGATGTGTAGCGTAGAGTCATCAACTGGATGAGAGAAGAAGAGACCTTTAAGATTTATAAAGGAGTTTTTTGAAGGTGCCAATGAAAAAAAAGTAAAAAGTTATTTTTTATAAAAAAGTCATTAAGTTAAAATTAGTCTCAATCTATTAAGTGAATCATAAATTCAGCCAAAATAAAACCTTAGTAACAAAGCGCAACTACTCAGGTATTTTCCGTCTTCAGGTGAAGTATTCCAGTGGTTGGATGTTATTCTCACACACTCGTGTGTGTGTGTGTGTGTGTGTGTGTGTGTGTGTGTGTGTGTGTGTGTGTGTGTGTGTGGTATTTCACTCAGACCTGTGTAGCACTAAGGCTCCATTTCCAGTAATACGATTGTCTCCATGCTGAAGCCACATGGAAACTTGCCCCAGTGTGGGTAGAGGCCTCACATTCTTTCTGGGGGGTTTCTTTTTTTCTCTCCTGCTCTCCAAACCTGAGTTTATATTCAGCTTAGGGTTAGTGCTTCACAGAACATTCCGGATGTGGAGTCCAGAGGCATGAACGATAACGGGACAACTGGATGAAGCGTGTGGTCCAGAGATTCACAGAAACTACATGGCCACATATTATGTTTATTTTTACTCCGTCAAAGAAATTCGTTTTCAAAAAACCCAGAGCTGTACAGAGCGTTGCGTGTTGTGTGTAGTTCCGTAGAATGAAGTTTTGCTAGAATTGGAATTTATTTTTTGTCTTTAAGAAGCAGAGAGAGAAAGACACACACACTTACATGTAGCGGAGGTTATAATAAATCTCAATTTCAATTGCTAATCTCAATTGCTTCTGCAATCAAATTAGTGGGAGTGACCATAAAACCGTCACATTTTACAATCTTGTTTTTGAGTTTAGTTGCACATTTACATCTGGAATGTGCTTTCTTCTTTGGTCAAGACAGAATTCATGTTATTTTTATAAACAGGAAACATTCCCTTATAAAGTAATATAGCACTCACTCTAATACACATCACACTAGCTGTGAACTGAAGAGATCCTGATCCTGGACTGACTGAGCAGGAACTTAGATTAAACTTAAACTTAGACAGATTGGGTGAGTCAGTGTTTTTTAATTTACAGTACGCTCTTAAAGTTTCAAAATCAAAATTCATTATTTTTTCAGCAGATCCTTAAAGTACTCGACGCTGTCAGATCAGTGCTTGGTAGAAGCATGTTTCATTGCAGTAGCAGTTGTAAGTGTGTTGAGGTCGGTGAAGTTCCTAGCAGCTCCTGCACAGCCTTCTGGACTTCACTCGTACTTCCTGCCGAATATGCTCCAGCTTCATCAGACTCGTTGGATGTTGTTTGTTGCCTGCAATTTTCAATGTCAGATTCTCACAGGGATTCAGATCTGGACTTTGTCTTGGACACTGTAGAACTTTTACCATTGTTGTTTTAATCACTCCTGCTCCTGGTGCTTTGGTTTGTGGTTTGGGACCATTGTCTAAAATGGTTCTGTATATTTGTGTGTGTGTGTGTGTGTGTGTGTGTGTGTGTGTGTGTGTGTGTGTGTGTGTGTGTGTGGTACCCTGCTATATCATGGGAGAATTATCCAAATTTGTGCCTCCAGTAAACTCCACATCCACCCTGAGCAAGATAAAGTCTTACTGAATGAATGGAGAACAGATGAATAATTTTAGGGTGATGGTATCCTAAGTCTAGAGTGTTGATGTTTTCACTGATAGAGACTTCAAACCACTTTTGTAATGTCGCTCTGGATAAGAGCATCTGACAAAAACCATAAGGGTGAATGTAAAACCTTTGTTTATTTTCTCTGAGACCTCACTGTGTTTGAGCAGCAGATGAAAATACAGTACTGCATAAAATCTAGTCATATCTTTCTACCTAATAAAATGTACAATAAAGAGTAAACAGCAAAAAAAACAAACAATCTGCCCTGGTTCTCCTGGACACTCCTGTTTTTTCAGCGGTTCCCTGACAGCCAGAATTCAGTTTTTACATACCCGAAAATATCCAAGTCAAAAAGCAAACATTTAGTGCAACATCTGTATTTTATCAAATAGATTTATACACTGCTCTGTATATTTTAAATGATGTGGAAATGGTGGACACCTTGGATCGTGGGACAGTCATCAGAAACCATGCGGAATTTTACGCAAATTTTGACCGAATCGTTCCATTCCTTTAGTCTGAGACAATAATGAACGCAGTGATCGATGATCCTTTTTACTCACACCGGAGAATTCGGGTCAGCGGTCTACGTCAAACCAGAAGGGCAGTGAACACACACACACACACACACACACACACACACACACACACACACACACACACACACAGACAGAGAGAGAGAGAGAGAGAGAGAGAGAGAGAGAGAGAGAGAGAGAGAGAGAGAGAGAGATCCCCGGGAGGGAACCGGAACCGGTGCGTTTCATAAAGAGAGAGCTTGAGCTCCAGTCGAGGGGTTTGTGGACTGAATTTGCGGAATGACCGAGGGTCTCGTTACGGTCCTCGGACCGTCACCGTCGCTGTTTGATCTCGATCAGCCGAGTTACGACACTTTAAAGCGGCTTTACTGCAAGAACGGAGGACACTTTTTGCGTGTGTTACCCGGTGGAGCGGTGGAGGGCATCAGGCAGGAGAACGACGCTTACAGTAAGAACAGAACAACTTCAAATCAGAAACTGCATTATTATATTCACACTAACACCAGGCTTCATATTACACAACCTCCACAACTCCAGTGGTGGATTAACACCTAGTGACCGTGTGTGTGTGTGTGTGTGTGTGTGTGAGGCTTCTGTTCATCATGTCAGAGTGTTCATGTTAGTCTGAGCTCTTTACTGTTTACACTCAACTCCAGTGGTCACTCAGGTGGGTTTCTCTCTTACATTTTCTACACATCATCAATTCTTCACAGAAATCTGGGTGGAGATTCACATCGAATCTCCATAACTAAACATCTAACATGAATAACAGTGTTTTTTCTGCTGAATAAATGCTCAATACAAAATATTAGATCAGAAAGATCATAGTTTCATCTCAGTCTTTGAAAACCATCTGAGATTTCACATCATTCCCATTCTGCTGAATCGTGTCTGTCTTTTTGTAGCACTTTTGGGGAATTTAATGATTTGTGTTGTGAAAGGAGTTTATAGAGCACTCTTGTACATGAATGAGCTTTTAGAGTACATTTATAACGCTATAATGTCCACACGTTCCTGTAAGTGTCAACTTATAATGTGATTCTTCTGTGTCTGTGTCTGTTAGAATGCAAAATGAACTGTCTTTATTTGTCTACATGTATGTGTTTTTGTCACACCAGATTAATTTATAAAAATAACTATCATCATCCTCATCTCAGGTTACTGCTCATTTACAGTCCTGATCATGGCTTTGTGTGTTTTAAATGAAAGTAAAGACACAGAGGCTAACAGATCTGTCAGAGTTACCTCTTGACAACACGTTTGTTTGCTCCACTTTTTTCCTTCACAGCTATGCTAAAGGTGAAAGCAGTGAGTGCAGGTGTGGTGATCATCAGAGGTCAGGAGGCGGGGCATTACCTGGCCATGGACAGAAGTGGAAAGCTTTATGGCACTGTGAGTTTGAGTTAAATTAAATGTTTTCCAGCTAAACAACAACAAAATTGTGTGTCATGTGCGCATAATGGCAACAGGGCGGTTCCTTTAAAACCCACACAGTGATGCTAAACAGGCAATTTCCAGTAAGCATAGTAGACCACAGAGACGGTAAAATGATGCAATAAGCAATGTTCAAACTTGTTGTAACGACTCTATGACTTGTATGGCGTCCGTGTATATGAGCTTTAAGCCACACGCTTCACTCAATCACTTCAATCTGTTCTTCTGCTCTGATATAACAGTCGCTGCTGAATGATGAGTGCTATTTCACAGAGAAGATGGAGGAGAACCACTACAACACCTACAGTTCACACAAACATCAGGAGCACGGGGTCTGGTACGTCGGCATCAAGAAAAATGGCCAGATGAAAAGAGGCCCGAAGACCCACAGAGGCCAGAATGCTGTCTACTTTCTGCCTATTCCTGCACAGAGATCATGACGTGTCACATATTTTAATTTCTAAAATGTGATTAATGTCAAAATCACCAAAAACAAACACTTAATAATAGGACATGTGATAAACTCTAGAGCCATGAGTCTCAATGTTTGGGTCTGAGAAGCTCAGTATATAACAAGTAGTAGCATGAGGTCTGTGATTTATAGAAGTATAGAACAGTAATCTTGAATCTAGAAAAGAAAATGCCGTTTTATTAATTTATTCTTTTGATGTATATAGTAATTTAAATAAATAGAAAACAAGAGTAATTTTATGTATAAGCTTACTAAATTACCTTCTGTGTAATATTGTATATTTTCCTTTTGTGCTATTGTACTTTTATATTGCGATCAAATGTATTTTGATATTAATAAAACTTTCACTTTTTCACATTTATACTATCATATTTCTATTCATATTTATCATATTTCTTAACTGTACAAGCAGATTTTTTTTTTTGGATTAATTGTGTAAAAATGTTAACTAAATCAGAGAAATAAGAAGTGCAGGTAATGTCTAAAGAACATAGTGTTTTGAAGTGGTTGTATAGCACATCAGTTCTGTTTATTTATTTGCAGAAACAAAGCATTAAAACACAGTAAGACATTTTAAAACAATTAGAAATAACAGGTGAAAAATGCTTTATTAGTAACAGCTGTTCTTTCCCCCAAACCTTTTCCCTTGTTTTTTCTCTTCACAAACATTCACACACTGCACATCCGCACACACACACACACACACACACATACACACACATACACACGCACAGAGTAGCTCAATCTCAGATTTTCAAAATGAAGTATCATCCACCTTCTTATCATTAATGTATATATTATTTTCCTTGCAGGATGTTGAGGTTATTTGGGTTATGCTGTACTTTATAACTGAACAGAACCTTACTTTGATAATAATCTGTTGTGTGAAGATTTAAAAGGCAACAATAATGATTTTTTAATGGATTATAGTAGATTATAATTTAGTTATTAGTGAAGAACAGACAGCTGATGTGTAAGTAATTGAAGAGGCTAGCAAGGTGAGTTGCGAGTATTTCTGATACTTAAAAACAGTCCTTCTGTATATCATCTTCATCATCGTCATCATCACTATCATCATCAGATGAGGTGGGTTTTTACGTGACACAAATCGTCCATTAGGTGGCAGCGTTGTATCTGATCATGGGTTTGAAACCTTCACTTTGTTATAAGTAATCGTTCAGGGTACAAGTCAAAAGAGATTTATTATATATTAAGAGTTTTTTTTTTTTATATATCTTTCATTTTATATATATATATATATATATATATATATATATATATATATATATATATATATATATATACATATATATATATATATATATTACAAATCCTAAAGCATGTACATCTCTTCATTAATAACATAATAAATAATCTTTTATTTTTAGATATTATTTTAATTCATATCTCCATTTCAGTGATAGAATTCACAGTAAACTCTTCAAAATGGCTCAGTGATAATTATGTCCTCATTTAAGGTGGTGTGAAGCAGCTGAGGCAAATGGCCAACAGCAGCTGTGACTGTAGGAAATCAAGCCCCCTGCTGTGGACGAGTCACATCGGCGTGCTGAATCACAAGTAGGAGAAGCTCATTCCAAACCCATTAGCAGACATGTGTTGAGTTTTCAGCTTTACAGAGATACAAAAACCCATAGACTCAAACAGATGTGCAAAATGCATATCCACCCACGCAGACATGAGGGACGATTAAACCATGCACAGATACACACACACACACACACACACACACACACACACACACACACACACACACACACACACACACACACACTGTTCTGCACTCTGGCCTCCAGCCTCTAGGTCCACAGTCAGAGCAGGAAGAGAGCTATTCACTGTAAACTGAACAAGCAATAGCTTCCTCTGGGAGTCCCCAAACACAGCTGCAGCCAAGATACCAGCACCATAAAACACTTTGACAGACCCGTGTCAGGCCGGAAGACAAATCCCCTGTAAATTGCACAAACACTCCTCTGTTACCTCAGAGCACACACACACACACACACACACACACAAACACACACAGAAGCATTCTATAGGTATAGGACCCTCTAGACCACCGTCTCAGACTGAAAACGAAACTCTATCACTATCACGCGTGTTTGAACTTGTTCACTTCCCTTTTGTCCATCCAGGAATAAGAGCGAAGACACACACTACATGACTATGACAACAAAAAATTCAGATAACTAACTGAATTGGACTGATGGTGTCCATGCTGATGGCCACCGCTGAGGTCGTGCTGGCTTCTGTTCACCATTAGCCATGTTAGAGTTCTTGGCCCAACTATCTCTTTAAAGACAGAATACCATCTGTTCAAGTGCTTACCATCAGCTTGGCATCTGCACAAAGCAGAAGGCTGTGGTGAGAGTGAAGGGCAGGCCATTGACAGAAAGGAGAATTCCTCCCAGTGTGCCAGGCATGCCTGGAGAATAAACCACGTCTCCTACCTCAGTGATGTTCTGCACAGATATTTTTCAGATTAATATTGTGTTTTGGAGATTTCTGTTGTTAAGTCATAATGATTTTAATGAAGTCAAGATGATTTACTATAATGTAGTAACATAAATAAATTCTACAGGAAAGTTATCAGGGTTCCTGATCACTATGATCATTTAACTGTTACATCTCACTGTTTGCTCTCAAAGAGTGGGTCATGTGATTGTTTTCAGAAGTTTCTTTCCACCTCTGGGAACCTCAACTGAATATACAAAATATTACAGAGTTGTGCAAAATCCTTATATTTTCAATCAAACAGCCATGCAGTATTTATTACGCAGGTCACTACGAATAAAATATTTACAGACTTATTACTGTTTTAAGCATTGAAGGCATTGTGTGATTTTCCGTTTAATATTTTTACATTATTATTGTAAAATTGTACATCTTTATTGTACTCGATTTTCTTCGCATTATGTTGAGTCCTGGCTCTTTGAGATGGACCTCCACATGTGGAGGAGCAGCCTGTATTACATCTCAGGGCTGATGTCCAGGAAGTCCAGCGTGCCTCGTTTATCTTTCCTGTTTTTTAAAACTTTGGCAGGAGAACAGGACTGGAATATGGCAAAACTTCATTCCTGCTTCAGTCATGCTTTACTGTCATCCTCAGGATGCTGAAATTATTCAGACACGTCTAATCTAATGACATCTAATGACTAAGTCCCTGTTTTTTTCCACAGGAGCTGGAGCAAGGTCGGAAACGCGTACAGTCTGTCATGGTGGTACACACGGTTTTGGAGCTGATGAAGATTTCCACAGTTAGTCTTGTCCTCACAGCTGTCTGTGAATCGGAGAATCATACTGTCCTCGATCTATCGTGCAAACATAACTTCCTTTTTCACATCCCTGCTATTGTCTGAGCCTCTTTTTAACCTATTGACAAACAAACCTTGCATATTCAGAGCCTCTATTTTCAGAACATGTCTCACATTCCAAGGTGAAGCACAGCATTTCCTCTCCTTTATGATGTCACTTTTGTACGTTTCCTCCTGACCACCCTGCCACCACCCCTCAAACTTCCCTTTCCTTCTTTCATTCTTTTTTTGGCCACATCCTCTCCTGTGAAAGAGCACAAGAGCTCCTATAATTATCCCCTTTATTCACAGGAACATCTAAATAGGTCACTTTTTTTTGAAAAAGTGACCCATTGTCTCAGAAGGGGGTGGAGTGGGATTTAGCTTACTCCCACAGAGAATCCTGAAAACTAACCGTTTCCATTAAGTCCATTTCCACGATTTGCTCCAATCTCACTTTAATTCACAGACAGCTAAAGTGTCTGATGCTCGAAGGCCTAATTTCAAAGTTTGCGCCAGAGAGATCTCAGTCTACAATGAACAATTCCTGAGTATAAGCGAAGGCCAAGGCCATTGCAGAATTAGTCAGAATTAGGTCTAATTTATTTACCAAAAAGGGAAAGAAAACAGAACCAAATAAAGTCAGCACTGTTTTAGACCTTTACAATTACGCCATTAGCATCCGATGCCTTGGCCAGGGCATTTGTATGGGGGAATAACGGAAATTCTTTTCTTGTCTTGTTTAGTATTTATACATTAAAGAGAACAGAACTTTCATTCTCATTTCCATCTGTATTCTTACAGCTCCATCAACCCTGGTTTTAGTTCAGGTTACTGACTGTGTGGAGAGTCACATGATCTCTCCACGTCCACTTGGGTTTCCTCACACTGTGAAAAAACACGACAGTAGGAAGACTGGATCTGGAATAATCTGCACCTAAGTGTGTGTGTATGTGTATGATGCAGAGAGACAGGAGGTCAGTCTATGGTGCACTGCCATTTCACACTCAGTGTTCCTGGGATACTCTCCCAATCCTACACCACCATTTTATTAAAATCACTACATTCTAAAAAAAGTTAAATTCCTTTGTCAGAATAATTTTCACATTTCTACCTGTGTGAACGTAAACTGCTTTGTCATTGTCTCGCACAGGAGTGGGCTGATCCGGTAGCTGTCAGGAACTGTTGGCTTTGCGCTGCCTGTCTCTGGTAGAAAGGTTAATAGGAATGTGAGGCTCGGTTTGGAGCTTGGATGGGTGTGTTGAGTGGTGCGCAGTAAGGACTTCAGGCTTGCAGGCTGTCTGCCAGAGCGGAGCTCTTTAAGGAGCCGTCCAGGGAAGACTCTGAGCTTCCGGACGGGAAGTGGCCAGAGAGCTCTAGGCTCAGATGCAGGAGACAGATCTGTATGAGAGATGACCCTGTATCCTGCGAGCATGATCTCTTGTTCCCTTTTTGTTCATCTCCTTTCTTATCCTTCCAATCTTTACTTCCCTTCAGTGACCTCGCTCTAGTTACTCGCTCTCTCTATCACGCTCTCTGCAGTCCATCTGAGGCCAGTTTTTTTCACAGCCACGCAGACTGAGAGTGAGTTAGCTGTAAAGCCAGATAAAAGAAATTGTTTGCTTTTGGCCCTTGTGTTAAGTCTTTTCTTTCCACTTCAGTCCACAGCTATAGGAGGAAAGTAGGGGAACGGGTTCAGTGTCAGGATTTCTAATTGTGGGACACATTGCAGATGGAAAGGAGCAGCGCTATGCTAGACTAGAGCAGAACAGCAGACCCTGAGGCCCAGCTGGTGGACTCGGACTCACACTTCACTACTCAACCCTTCAATTTGTATGCAGAGGCAGTTGAAAGCACATAGGAGTCACATAGGTTTTATTCATCTGCTCTTAAATCATGCCAAGATTTTCAGCCCTCATCAGAGCTCATGATGGGAGAGAGGAGGAAGACAGAAGGATGAAAAGATGAATTAGGAGTAAACTGTGAAACATTAAAAGCTCTGGAAAAATATAAAAGAGTGAAACTGATGATTCAAGAAAGCAGACAAAGAGAATGATGTGAAATGTATTATTCATTAACTAAAGTAAAACTACTTGGAAAATAAATAAGAAAAAATAAAAAAAAATAAGCATCTAAACACAGACCCAAAACCTGCAGGATGAACAAATTAATAAAACAGAAGAATAGATGAGAACAACCTCAGTGAGTTATTAAAAGATCAAGTTCAAGAATTGATATATTGTTGCCAGTTTATTAGGAACCTTGTGTGTACATTTAGAAAAATTTTGTGTCAGATACAGATATCTACATAAGTAGGTACACAATCCTCAACTGTAGTTCTGAACAATCAGTAAATGCCGTATCCTGGTCAGGGTTTGCGGTGAGTCTGGAGTGTATCCTGAACACTGGGCATTTGCCAGGAATACACCCAGGACCGGAGTACGTGGATAGTTCAGGAATAAAATAGCTCTGTGGTTCCACTGAACAGAAAAATATTATTGTTAAGGAAACCAGAAAATGTTCATTTGCCGTACAGCATTGCTCTGAAGAACCTTTTCCTGCAGCTTTATGTTTTAGAATGTAGTCTAGAATCTTTTATAAAGAATTTCCTTAAGGCAGAGACGTTCACAAGGCACTTCTTTAACAGTCTGATCATTAGCTGCACATGAAAATCATCACAATGCACTTTATATAGCCTCCCTGCTGAAAGGCATGAAATTATTCACACGACATGTGAAAAAATTAAGACATTGATAAACATTCATGTTTAAAAGCATAAAAACAAACTTTTCCTATCATGACTACATTTCAAACCTATCAGACTAAAGGTAAATATATATGTATAACACAGATCTACAGACAGACAACATGGCTGCTGTCCAGAATAACCAGCATTTCACGGTTCGTTCACAGGTTTATATTAATGCACTTGTTCTAAAATGGTGTAGTTTCCATAGTAATATCTCGTTCACAGGGACGTGTACAGCCCACACGCCACAAAGACAGATTAAAAATCACTGATATGGTGAAGTTTCTGTAAGGAGATGTTTATTTTACACTTAAGGGAGATCTTAAAGGACTATCAGTGCTTTATAACTGTAATGGGAAAGTTATCAGAACCGAGAAGTTTATACTTTCTCATTGAACTGAATGAGCATTCATAGATGCTATAATATAAGTGAGAACAGACTTAACTCTATACTAATAAAAAGTGTGATGTGTCATTCATTCATTCATAAATGCAAAAATTGTAAATGTTTTCAAACAGCTATGATAAAATTAGCAAATAAAACATAAAAAGCAGCTTGGAATTGAGTACAAGTTATTTTTGTAGAGGAGTGTTATAAACATTTGTAAGAGTGTTATACATATGTATAAGCGGGTTATTCCTCACTAAAAATATTTTCTATGACTAGATCACCATCAGAACCTGACAGCAGACTAACAGTCATCTTTATTAACCAAATTCCTTGGGGGAAAAAACTAAAATACTTTAAATCATTCACCATGGTGATAAATCTTGAGATCCTCCACCTTAAGCAGATGCAGGAGAACTTGTGTGACAATACGACTGAACCTAAGCATCAGAACGATTATACTCATAATGAACATAATAAACATCTCAGGTTTTACTGCATCACTAAACAAGTGACAGCAGCAGTGTGGATTTCCATCTTATCTGGTCCTTCTTATTACTAATCTGTTTGACTCTTAAAATACAAACAGGAAGAAAGCCATTAAAGAAAAACTATTTCAGACATTTCACCTTGTTGTGACCTTCAACTTGTTCAGATCAACCACATAATATATTCGGTTCATCTGCTGGTTACTCGGATAATTCAACATAAATTCTACAAACATTCAATAGATTGTTCTGACAAAATCAAGCTGGAAAGGTATATAACAGATCCAGATAACAGTGGACTCATCTATTAACCATGAGTTGGGGGTTATATGGTTAAAGTAAACTTTAAATCTGTAAAGTCATTTTTAAATCTGATTAAAATCTTAAATGAAATTTTCTGCTTTTCTATTTTTTCCACTGGATTTGCCAACAATTTCTACACTGTAAAACATCATGAAGTTATTGAAGTTATTGATTAGGATATTTAACTAAAGCCTTGGCTACTTGTGAATGCTTCAAACTGAAGCTACTCACAGTTTTACGGCAACTTTAATCACCTTGAAATGTCTTACGGTGTGAAAGACGAGGTGTTTCCTTCACCTCCTGATGTTTAAAACAGAATATCAGCCCTAAAAGAGACAACTGAGAACATCCTACATAGATAAACGAGTGATTACAGTAGCTTCTAATTCAGCTAATCAATCATTATTAATCATCTAGTAAGGTTACAGGGTGAAGAGGTGAAGAAGCTACAGGAGTTTAAGTACTTGGGGTCAACAGTCCAGAGTAATGGAGAGTGTGGGAAAGAGGTAAAGAAGCGAGTGCAGGCAGGTTGGAATGGATGGAGAAAGGTGTCAGGAGTTCTGTGTGATAGGAAAATATCAGCGAGAATCAAGGGGAAGGTGTACAGGACAGTGGTGAGACCGGCCATGCTGTATGGTTTAGAGACAGTGTCACTGAGGAAGAGACAGGAGTCAGAGCTAGAGGTAGCAGAGCCGAAGATTTTGAGGTTCTCTTTGGGAGTGACAAGGTTGGACAGGATTAGGAACGAGTACATCAGAGGGACAGCTCATGTTGGATGTTTGGGGGACAAAGTTAGGGAGGTCAGATTAAGATGGTTTGGACATGTTCAGAGGAGGGAGAGTGAGTGTATTGGTAGGAGAATGTTGGACATGGAGCTGCCAGGCAGGAGGCAAAGAGGAAGGCCAAAGAGGAGGTATATGGATGGAATTAATGAGGATATGAAGCTAGTGGGTGCAAGTGTTGAGGATGCAGAAGATAGGGATAGGTGGAGAGAGATGATTCTCTGTGGCGACCCCTGAAGGGAAAAGCCGAAAGAAGAAGAAGAAGAATCGTTAGAATCATCTCTGTCTGATCTGATAAGTGAATGAAATGAACAGGACAAGGATTTTGTCTACATTGGGCTTTGAACACTAACTGGAACTGGAAAAGCAAATAGATGTGTTTGTTTTGATCAAATCAATTATCTTGGATGTACAAATAAAAAAACACGAAATAATCAGATATTAAGCAATAATCTCGCGCTGAGACTTCGTCTCTCCTAAAGGAAATGCAGCAAAACTGAGGCGTTTTGGAGTCGTGATTTGAGACTGAGGACATCATTAACTTTTTTTTTTTATGTTCTATGCTGGGTGGATGTGTTTGGTCTGTGTATGTGTGCGTGTGCGTGTGTGTGTGTGTGTGTGTGTGTGTGTGTGTGTGTGTGTGTGTGTGTGTGTGTGTGTGTGTGTGTGTGTGACAAGCACACAGCACTTTTTATAGTTGCTCCCCTGCCGTGCCCCTGAGCACAGCGTGTACAGTTACTCACTTCCACAGGAAGTTTAGGAATGACATCAGCCTTATCAGCCATGAACCCTCCACTCCCCCTGGACCCTCAATCTGCACATAGAGAGAGAGGGAGAGAGAGAGAGAGAGAGAGAGAGAGAGAGAGAGAGAGAGAGAGAGAGAGAGAGAGAGAGAGAGAGGGAGAGCGAGAGAGAGAGAGAGAGAGAGAGAGAGAGAGAGAGAGAGAGAGAGAGAGAGAGAGAGAGAGAGTGAAGCATTGCACACACATGTGAGGAAGGAAGTAAAACATGGAATGTTGTTTTGAATGAGGTAACATGTTAAAGGTTAGTGAGCATCAGAAAAATCACACAAACAAAATGTAGTCCTTGTGTGTCAGGATGTAGACCATATCAGGTTATTTATACACTTCTGCATGTAGCATATGTTTTAGTGTTGCATATAAATCCTCTAAACATCAAAGAGAGATAATTATGTTAACTTCATAGCACAGTTCACCTCAGGATAAAAACAATGGCTTTAGGAAATGATCCAACAGAATGACCTGGATTCAGTGAACATACCTTTGTGTCTTCATACTACATATTAAAGAGATGTTTAAATGGTCTACCACTGAGAAAGAAAGACAGACAAAGAGAAAAAGAAAGAGAAAGAGAGAGAGAGAAAGAGAGAGAGAGAGAGAGAGAGAGAGAGAGAGAGAGAGAGGAATCTGGTTCACACATGTGGGTTATATTACCCATTGCGTCCAGCTGAATCTCTGTATTATCTGTTTTCCAAATGAGAATTTGAGGTTGGGCTGTGAGCGCTGTCTTCCAGCTGGGCCTAGCAAACCGCCAGGATGAAGTACAGCTCCATTTAGTAGACTCCAAGTGCTGATATCAGTCTCACATACAGAGAGAGAGAGAGAGAGAGAGAGAGAGAGAGAGAGAGAGAGAGAGAGAGAGAGAGAGAGAGAGAGAGAGAGAGAGAGAGAGAGAGAGAGAGAGAGAGAGAGACGCATTGGGAAAAAAGGGAGAGGTAAGCCAGAGAGCAACAACATCATTTTCTGCCAATGTCTTGTGATTAGTAAACTTACATATGTGAACAGAAACAGAAGAGAAGAGAAGGGAAGAGAAGAGAAGAGAAGAGAAGAGAAGAGAAGAGAAGAGAAGAGGAGAGAAGAGGAGAGAAGAGAAGAGAAGAGAAGAGGAGAGAAGAGGAGAGAAGAGAAGAGAAGAGAAAAGAAGAGAAAAGAAGAGAAGAGAAGAGATTTTTCTGTGTGTATTTGTCTGTAATCATTTTTATAATGAATGAATTTGGTGTCTGTGGTTTTATAACAGAAAAAACACGTAAAAACACTTCTGTAGAAAGAACACGTGATCGTAGATCATCAGAAAAAAGAAGCTCAGCACACACCTGCGTCTGGCAGACAAAGGATTTAAGAATAGCCTCAGGTGATTCATTAATAAAGTCTGAACATGTGAGGTCACTGTGAAAGACACACTGCATCTGTCCTCATGAACAATCAGAGGAAACTGGAGGAAGAATCTGGAGGGGTTTTTTACAGAAACAGACACCAATCCCACGTTAAAGCAGCAGCCATTTGATCATTATTACATCACATGGACTTATTTTACGTCAAATATTTGTAATAGTCTGATTTCCTTGTAAAGAAGGGATGGATTGAACAATCGGGAACTGAGTCAGGAACATGATCCAGGGCATGAGATAGGAACAGCGTCATGGTAGAGATGCCCAGTCTGTAATTCTTATGAAGTTAGTGATCTCTGAATAGCTGTAAAAAACAGAGGGGAAGAAAGTGCTGTTTTCCTGTTAAAGATTACTGATGTGCCTCAACATTAAAAAACAACAATGAACAACAACAAAAAAACATTTCCTGGGTTACTATTGATCAGATGCTATTGATTAATCTACAAATGGACTAATGCTTTTATCAAAAACCACCTTAAATGCTTCTTTAAAAAAAAGTGAAATGAAAAAGTTCTGTTTGGATGATAAGCGCTGCATTTCCTTTCCGCCTTTTAGACTTCATTTCCTGGCACTAAGCAGCATGTTTTATAGAACACAGGAAGTGGGCCTGCTGCTCACCGCTGGTACAACCCCAGGCCCAGAATAGCAATCCCACCTTCTGTCCTGCCACCAATAGTGCCTCATGAACATCTAAACAAGCCCGGGAGGGGGTTAGGGTCAGTAGGGAGGAGCAGATGTATTATTTGAACTCAGCCCTGCTTCTTTTGTGAGCAGCTCATGGCATGAATGGGAGTAATCAGCCAACCATTACAGTCCATAATGCATTTTCTGCCTCATCCACAAGTCTAGAAGCATGCCTCCGGTCCCTGTTTGGCCCCTCGGTCATCCCCATGCACCAGTGAGCTGCTGGTCAGCACGGGACCAGAGCCAATGTGAGAAAAACATGAGGATATGATGACTTCTTGCAAAGTTTGCTACGTTATCAAACAAACCACACTGTAGAAAACATTTTCAACTTTGTTTGGCCTTTATTTTTGTGAACCATTGTTTAAATTAGAATTTGAAAGTAAGCTAACACAAGTCAGATAACGCGTATCTGATGTTGAGATCTTCAGCTCGCTCGCTATGACAGTGCTGGTTTTATACACACTGGCGTGCATGTGGGTATGTTTGTACCCTTCCACTAGAAGAGGTGGCTTTCCACCTACCATGTTTAGATTTCGTGCCTCCAGCTTTCCTCTTTGTGGTTCTTACAGGATTAGCATCCACCTTTCGGGGGAAGTTGGCGGGGGGGTTGGGCCAAATTATGTAGAAGGATCATTTTACAGGCCGAAGGGAAGGAGGAAAGGAGCCAGACAAATTACTAAATGAGCCAAGTAGGGAAGTGCTGAATCCTAATTAACCCAGTCTCCTCCATTCAGTCAGGTAAAAGGAGCGAGGACGTGGCCAGCTCTAAGGAGCACCGAGGAGATGAGCATCAAGTTCCTCCAACAGATCGCTGGCCTCTGTTTCACTCACAACAATCATAAACATGCTAAAATTCACCAGGCTCTTAATCAAATCAAGCAAATTTGCTCCCTTGATAAAACGCGATAAAAAAATTTTCAAAAGAAATAGAAATGTTCCAAATGTGACAAATGGCACGATTAACTTATTTAGTACTGATGCATCAACATGGGAGTTTATAATCTGAGATCTAAATCATCTTAAAGAGATATGGCACGGCCCTCTGATCTATTTTATTAAATGATTTCATGTCTGATCAAAGCAGTTTGCAATTAAATCACAGTCAAGAAATTCTTTTTTGCTGGGTCTGCTGGAAAGACCTGGCATTCTGAGCAGGAATGTTGCTCTTGAAAAGTAGTTACGACTTAATGAGAATTCCACTTGCAGCAGGAAGGAAGGGCTTAGAATGCGTGTCCCTTAGCGAATTGGGCAAATGTTAATTATGATCCTTTTTGCACACATGGAAGGGTCTGGAACAGACTGGGGAGAGAAAGTCGAAACAGAGGGGGATAAAGAAAAAAGAGATAAAAGGGATGGTACATTATTCAGTATTTTCTTCCCTGAATCAGTGCTTCTAGCTGAAAGTTTACATTTATGGACTTGGCAGACATTTTTATCCAAAGAAACGAAACATAATCCAAGCCCATACTGTAGCTGAGCCTTTGGGGGTTAAAAGTTTTGCTCAAGGGCTTAACAGTGGATTTGAACTCACAACCTTCTTAGTTTTAGCACAGACCTTTCCTGAACACTGCTTGAAACGATAAACTGGATTGATGCTCGTCTCCTTGACTTTACATCTAAATCATTAGATCTTTTTTTGTTGATGTCATTTTGTGATTTGCTGATAGTTCCGGTGCCGTATGAACTCCAAACAAACAGATGGAATTAGTTTCCTGGGCTTGTTTTTATTAAGGACTACATGAGTTCTCCAGACGTGTATGTCGCAGTTTACTTGCAGTCTCTTTCTCTCTCTCTCTCTCTCTCTCTCTCTCTCTCTCTCTCTCTCTCTCTCTCTCTCTCTCTTCTCTTGAACATGAAGGACACCAGCCCTCTGGAGATCATGTCCCAGTGCGTTCTGCTCCATTTTTTCATATTATGTCCGGCAGAACTGCTCAAGACAAATGGCTGCCATATGGAGAGAAGAAAACCTCATGGTGCTTTTCCACAGTCAAGCCTGCTGCAGGATTCGCCTGATCCTGAGCTTCCCTGGAGACAAACCCAGGAGATAACACCAAAGGAAGAAGCTTCACTTCTTTTTTATTTAAAAAAACAACACAAATTTGTACAGCAGTTGTACATTTTTGTAAGAGGATAGAAGATGACATAGTCCTTACTGTAGTCAGCAGGCTTTAAGAATCACAGAAATCATTTCAAAAAATATATTATTAAATATATTACATTTAATTTTTACATTTTTTTAATTCAGTTTTTGCACACTTGGAACATAGCTTTATAGTTGAGAAAAACTACATGCTTTTTAATTGTATTCCTGATTTATTATTAATCTATCTGATCATTTGGACCAACAAAATACAGTAGACATTATCCAGTAAACACATATACACACACACACACACTTCCTCTCTGGATCTTCTGATGAATACTATCACTTGTGAGGGCTCCGACAGATGCGCTTTGTGTGCTGCCTTATTGATCCACTCAGTCATATCTTCAGGAAACAATTCAGAGCCGATGACCTCCTGTTTACGAGGACAGAACCATAACCCTCGATTTGGACTGAAAGGGCACGAATGGTAAAAACGTCTAACCTGCCCCACTTCCCATATGGACATATATGCTAAGTGTCCTGCATTGTAATATTTCCTGATGTAAAAATGCCTCTCATATCTTGCCCCAAAGGGAGCAGCTGCACTAGCTAATCCCCCCTGGGGCACCCATTTCCCCCCTCCTCCTCCTACCCTCACTGAATCTCCCCTTCCTTCCTTCCTCCCTCCATCGCTCCTCTAATAGCTCCCTTGTTCCTGCTAGACAAAACTGGCCCTTTGTGGCTGCTCTCAGAGCAACATTAAAAACAGGAATAGGGAAATTGTAAACAGGAGGCTCTTGGCCTACAGGCTGAGGCATACACTAGGCCTCAGAGGCCTACTTCAGTCTAAGCAGAGAAACAGACCCTTGTTGCTAAGGGGATTAAAGGTTCAGGGATTTCAGGAGGCACTGCAGAGGCTCACAGCCACACCTGGAGGGAGGGCTTTCTGTAAGGAGATACCTGCATTATATATCACCAAGCGGAAATTGGACCTTTCTATTAATATAATGGCACGGGTGACCCGATACGGTTTCAGCTGAGGGTTAGCAGAGCCATCGCATCAGCTGTTTAGTGGCTCGGACTGAGACCTGCGCAAACCAATAACAAACTCAGCGAATTTCATTCCCTTTCCCTTTTCTCACAGCATTATAGGATAGATTTCAGGCAAGTTTATTGCCATATGCTGTATATCAGTAGTGCCTCACTGTTCCTCAAATATGACAATATTTCAAATATAGAAGCTATTTAGTACTTTTTGTGATATCAACAAATAAAAACATAATACGTCAAGCATAAGAAATTCTTTCAATAAGTCATTTCAATATTTCAGTAAAAAAAATTTTTTGCTGTTATACGTCACATATCATGACCTTAACTTAAAAAAATCTTAAACGCATTTGTACTTGAAAAAGATGATTACTGTCTTAAACAATGCTTTATTTCACTATTAACCCAGGACATGTTGTTTATGCCAGATATATAAATTCAGAATCCATGTTTTACTCTTAAAGGCAGAGTTGTTCTAGTTATCGGGCTCAGAGACTAGTGCATAGTGACCATATATACTGTATATTTCCAAAAATGCATGCCATATCTGGGTCTTGTGTACCCTTAAGAATCTTTACATAGTGGTCAGAAGCCCTGAAGGGAGTTTTACAGTTTTTAAAGCAATAGGCCATGAATAAATGCAAGCAATAAAGCAGGGTATACAATTATTATTATTATTATTATTATTATTATTATTATTATTATTATTATTATTATTATTATTATTATTATTATTATTGTTGTTGTTGTTATTGTTATTATTATTATTATTATTTATTATTATTATTATTATTATTATTATTATTATTATTATTATTATTATTATTATTATTATTGATAATTATTGATTATCACACCTCCAGGGTTGGGGGTTCGATTCCCACCTCTGCCATGTGTGTGTGGAGTTTGCATGCTCTCCCCGTGCCTCAGGGGTTACCTCCAGGACTCCCCCCGGTCCAAAGACATGCATTGTAGGTTGATTGGCATCTCTAAATTGTCCGTAGTGTGTGATTGCGTGAGTGAATGAGAGTGTGCGTGTGTACCCTGCGATGGGTTGGCACTCCGTCCAGGGTGTATCCTGCCTTGATGCCCAATGACGCCTGAGATAGGCACAGGCTCCCCGTGACCCGAGTATAGATCGGATAAGCGGTAGACAATGAATGAATGAATAATTATTGATTATTCTTGAATTAGGAAAATATTATATATATATATATTATATATATATATTATATTATATAATATATATATATATGCTTGCATCATTCATATACGAATAAATGATGTACTGTAATTGTAATTATCTAGAGTACATAACATGTACTCACAAACTCACAGACACACACTAGATGGGACACCAGTCCATTGCTGGGCATGATTCTCACACACACTCACACCTAGCCTCAGTATACCTTAGACAAGGTATGTTTTTGTGAGGTTGGAGGAATTCAGAGAACCTGAAGGAAACCCTCATGGACACAGGAAGAACATGCACAGACAGAAACCTGAACTCAGGATGGAAGCAGGATCCCAGGAGCTATGAGGTGGCAATGTTACCCGCTGCACCAACTCGCCTCCTGCTTTCTGTCAAATATTCATAGCAATTATTTGTAAAGAGAAGATTTTTAATTAAAGAGTAACTATAGCCTGTGGAAAGGTAGAACACTTTTTTAAAAATATGCAACCATTTGAGGAGTCTGAGACGTGTATATTTAGAACATTATCAAGGTGATAGGTAACTTCATGCAAATGATAACCTCATGCTGAAGATTTAGTGCTTGTGAGAGCAGGTTGGAAAAGTCTTTTCATGAGTGATATTGAATCCCCTTTGAGGCCTTCCAGCCCCCATGCATCTCTCTCTCTTCCTCTCTCTCTCTCTCTGTCTCTCTCTCTCTCCATATGATTCTGAACTTTCCATCGACTCGTTCTCTCTGTGTGTGCTTTGAACTTCCAGTTGCTCTTTGAAGGAAAGTCATAAAAAGGTCTTTTATTCAAGCCGGGCTCCTTTGATGGGGTTGTCACTTTGTACAACGCACTGAACCTTCCCAGGGAGACGGCCTTGTGCATCTGAGGAGCCAGACGAGCCGGTGGGTTCGGCCCAAACCGACAGGGACTCCCGAGGCAGACCCTTGGCACTAATGGACACGGGGTGGCCCCTACACACATGCTAGTCATTGCAAGGCTTGTTGTGGTTTGGCGTTTTCTTACTCCTCTCTCCTGTTTTCTATTAATGGCCACAGGTTTTCATGGTTATCATATCACTTTTAATAACGTTAGTGCATATGCTTTTCACTATGAAGACTGAACAGAGAAGCAGTGCTTCCTCTGTTTTATTGACTTTCTGCTAAACCTGTGTCTTTTTCTGCTGAAGCTTTTCAACCTCACTGTACATAAAGACATGACAAGCAACAGTAAATAAAGCATGAAATTAGACACCTCTTGTTCGGCAACACGAACAATGCCAGAGAATTAATCCCAGAAAATGTTTTTACATCTACAACAAAGTATGTGCAGTGCCTGAGTGCCGGCGGGCATGGCAAAGAAGCCAAATGCATGCAAGCTTTTTCTTTCTTTCTGTCTTTCTGTGTTTCTTTCTTTCTTTCTTTCTTTTTTACAGAGAGAGGAAGCATAGTCCAGATTGAAACAAAATGAAGTAAGTCCCAAGTCAGTTTGGCACAAAGGGGATGCAGGCTAGAGTGGAGCCACGCATGGGAACCAGCACGGAGAGATCTTTCCGGATAGGTTTTCTGTGGCTGGGTACACAAAGGTGCCTCGTCTGGCTTGGCCTGATGCCAACAGCGTAGCGCCACTGTCCCAGGTGTCAAGTGTCGGGGTGCTATTCAGCCCAGGAAGTGTTCCATGTCGCACTGTCCCCAGGTCCATCAAAGGGGCTGCTGTGTGCTCGCCATCTACCTCTATATGGCTTGGTGTTCAGCGGATGATGGGTGGGGAAAAAATGCAGCCTGTTAATTCTTTTCCCAGGACTGTGGGTATCTGAACTGGACTGGGTCAAAGAGAATTAAATGTGAAACGGAGCTTCTGAAGCCTGGCTGAGTTTCTATTTCAAACCTCTCCCACATTCACAAAAGGAGCGAGAAGGACACCCATCTGGGATCGGAGTCTCGGAGCGCCTTGAGGATTTGGACGTCATATCACAAGTCCTGAATTTTCTGGATGCTATTGTAGGGAGACAAACTTTATTTCAGCACTTCATTATTGATTTATTTCAATCAAGAATGCAACAGATTTAAAACTATTTTCATAGGGCTTTCTTTGTTATGTTGTGGTTGTCCTCTGTCTGCACCTGGGATCTGATTAGAAACAAGACTTTTATCAGTCTTTTATCATCAAAATTATAGCCAAACTACAACAATATACAGTCATTCATGAAAAATGCACCAATCTGAAGGCAGATCTGCTGCAACTGAAAGCAATTCAATTTTACCAGAATGTCAGGGAGAACATCTATCAAGCTGAATACTCTGACAGTGTCAGCTCTCCATAGAGTAGAGAGTGAATAAATGCACGGAGGACAAAAGGACACTGGGTGACTTCAGCCCACCTCTATCTCCAATTATCATTGAATGAAGAGAGACAGGGACTTAGCATTAAGGAAGAATGGGGGCAGGGTGTCCGGAGGTGGAGGAGGCACTTAGGAAAAGGGAGACTACATGTTGTTTCAGGTGGCCTAACTCACAGGCCTCCAGCTGGCCCAGGAAGTGGCCCTTGAGGGCAGTATTGGCAGCTCATTAGCCCAGATCAAAGGCCTGCACTTCCTCCTGGGTAAACTTGCTTTACACTGCACTCTCCACTTAGATCCCCCAGCGCTAATCTGATTGATTCACAGACAATATGGCCAATTAACAAAATAGGAGTCTCACAATTAGACAGCTTGGTTCCTGAGCACAGCAGGGAGTTCTTATCAATGCAATAATCATAATATAAAATTAGCAGACAAATGGCCAAGTAGTGAGGATATCAGGATCACATCTATTGAACATCTTCTGCACTTCTGCTTCCTTGCTTAATTTCCTTCTCATTGACTGACACTCACAGACCTTGTGATCATTAATCATTAATGACAGGCAACGAAATACCCTGAGTCATGTCCGGAGGCAGACACTCCGTCAACAGTTCAGAAAATTGCTGTATGGCTGGAAGTGGACTACTCAGTGATGAGGTACGCCTCCTCTCAACTATAGCTTATTTTAGGTGTTGGCTTGTTAACAGAAGGTTAGATAATGCTGATCTGAAATGGGCCTCAAACAGCCATGCAGATTTGGGGCTTAAATTAAACCTCTGCTTGGTAGTGACTCTTGGAAACACTGCTAACAAAGAACAGTTCACTCTTCTGTTCTCCCTGATGCTCTCATGGACAACATGATGCTCAGGCTGCTAAAAGCACATTAGTGAAATTATACATGTAAGAAGATTATAAAGTCATCCTCACAAGTTTCCCTGAAAAGCACTGAAACTCTTAACCACACAATAAAAACATGAATTTACTAGTGTGGCTGTTTTCATAATTATTATTAAACAAAATGTCCAAAATGAGAGATACAGTGTACAATTTGTCCATACCCAATCGGGACAAAGGCATCTAATTTAATTACAGTAGTCTGCTAAGCTTAAGCATTGATTCACTTTTGCCTGTCCATGTTGACCCTGAACAAAATATAGACTTGCTTTACTTGAAAAATCTTAATATTATCCATACATTATGTTTTAGACATAAAATTAATACAGTCTGTGATCAACTTTGTGGAAGCCTTATTGAAATACAGGGCATTTTATCTAGACATGGTATGGCACACTTTTACTATCTGAGTAAAGATCTACAGAGGATCTGGGCTTTCTGTAACCGAGCTTTCATGGTCTCATTGGAGGGCGCGTGGAATGAGCAGAATGCCAACCGTGTGAATGCTGGGTCCACGCCCCAACAACAGGTCACACTTCATTGCTAGCTTGTCCCATGGGTGAGAGTTCAGGGGCACTCCTGTCAGTTTTCTAAAGAAGGGTCAGGGGTCACCATCTCAGCAAGAGCTCAGCTTTCCCTTCAGAGATGGTGGTGGAGGTGGTGGTGTCTTCTCCTTCTTCCCACATAAACTCAGATTCTCTGCAAACAAGTTCCTTCCTGTGGGCCTGCTGCTTTTGAGCCAGACTTGGATCAAACAGGATTTTACTGCATATTTAAAGAAAAGCAGATCAGCGTATGTTAGTTTTTTAGATTAGATGAAAACACTTGTAATTTTGTAAACAATATGTAGTTACCTGGAATTCTATTCAGTTGTAGCTCTAGGCAATTTATGTAATTATTTTGCTGATTATCTTTTAAGTGAATGAAGAAGCAGCTAAAAAAAGAAAACAAGTGAGACAAAAAGGAGAGATGTCGTGCCCAAGCTTGTAAGCACTTAAATGATCGTGCTGACAGAAAAGCATTACATGAATCCTTTCACCAGTTTGACCTGTTAATGTGTGTGAGATCCTGCTGAGGGTCATTTCCATAGTAAAGTGTGACCTGCTGTGTATTGGAGCTGTGAAAGCTCCCTTATTTCCTCTGTGATAATCGTATTTCCAGTTTGCTCTCATTAGCACTGAATGAAAAGCATCACGTTTAAAAAGCAGCCAAGGGGGCTGTTTGCACCTTAGCATCATCCGTCTAGACTACAGCTTCAATCAGAACCGGAAATCGCTGTTCTCTACGCTGCCTACGTGGCTAAAACAAAGCATATATTAGTCACTATAAGTGTGGTGGTGTTGGGTTAGAAATAAGACACGGAGCCCAGGACCACAGAGGGCTGGATCTCAGGTCTGAAAGTTCCGAATCCTTATTCATGGCTTATTAATAACCATCAAGCTAATATCAAATGAACTCGTCTTTTGTATTAGTTTAGTCACCTTTTTCGCTACAAGCTGTTATAATGAGAAACAGACTTAAACGATAGGAATCGTGCATTTCCCCAGTTTCTGTTGGATATTTAGATAGAGGCATGCTATGAGTTCAGGAGATATAATAACAAAACTGCCCCTTTTAACTTTTATAAAGCTTTTTGTGTTAATATGGAGGTAGACAGAGCCATAAATGATCAAACATAACACATCTGTGCTCTTTCTGCTGTCTGATATCCAACATAACCGCCTGCATATCAGTATACAGTACAGATCACGTGGTGATTTTATTTCGTAATGAATTCCGAGCTATGGCGCAGGAGGGAGCGTGAATATGAATCGAGTGTTTTGTGAATGAATTTAGCCTTAGTCAGGAAATCGAGGTCCGTGTTGTCATGGAAATGAGCACGAACGCGGAGGCCGTCAATTAACCTGTGACAGCTTTAGTCCAGCCGCTAGCTGCGAGTTTATCCGCGGGGGCAGGGAGGACAGAAGGGCAGCTCAAAGGAAAAGTCACACTCATTTCCTCCTCGCGGTTTCGTTACAAATCAACAACATCCTGTTCTTTTGTGGATCCCGCATGCCCCGACGCCGCCTGCTCTTTTATTGCTGATCTACAGCTTTCCAGTCTTTTTTATCCTTCTTTTTTTGTTCATAGCGTGTAAAAGTAATGACATAGCAGCGATGATAAAACACACAGGGTGTCCTCAAACCGAGTCACGGCCGGATTCCACAAACGAGGATAAAGTACACTCTACAGTCGAGCTAAAAATTAATCTCAATCCAGCTAATACAGCAAAGCGAAGACACAAAAACACACAGTTGATTCACACACACACACACACACACACACACGCACACACACACACACACACACAACACACACACAACACACACGCTGCGTATCGTCACCATTCTGCATTGCGCGTAGGCAAACCAGTGACTCATAGACACTTGGAATAGATTTGTCAGATCTTCGGACTCGTATTATAACGCGTTACCTCGTTATCCTTCACACACTGGCTTTGAATCAAAGCATCGAGGTGTTGTCAGAACATTAAACATTAATAAACGTCAACGTGTTTATTTATTTATTTATGTATTTATTTATTTATTTATTTATTTATCTGTCAAGCAGAGGACATAGTAAGAGCGCAGCGTTAATAAAACTGAAGTGCACAGCCGCTTTATTCGTGTAATCCACTCTGACATTGCCCTTGGTGACGAAAAGCTTCCCCTCCGCCATCTCTCTCTCTCTCTCTCTCTCTCTCTCTTCCATTCATGAAACACTCATATGCACGCATGCGCAGTGAAATCAGGAGCTCTCCCATTCATAAAAGTGTAACCCCCACGCATTTGCGTCCGGAGTCGTTATGCCCTCCCATTCACAAAAAAAAAAAGCCTCAGCAAGAGCATCTGCGCAGTACGTCTTCTAACCCTCCCATTCATAAAAAGCCATTCCCCCCCTTATGTAGTTGCAACATCGTGTCAGAAAGCCTGTGTCTTCTCTGCAGCGCACACTGCGCTCATGCTGATCCGGATTTTTAACCTCCGATTTTTTTGTTTCTTTTTTTTTTACACGGAACTACTGCTTTAGTGTTGGAATATATTAACTGAACCACCCGAGTCAAAATGCGCTGTTTTCCAAAACAAGTAAGTCTTATTTCTGCTCAATATAAAACATGCGCCATAAACTGTACAAGCAGAACATTAGCTTGTTTTGTCGTGTTTTTGCTTCGACTGGAGATTATTTTTTCTGCTGTTTCATCTACATTTATTTTTCCAGCGCGGTCAGTGTCGCACTTTGGCAAAACGGCGTCTCTGTACTTGCGCGTCATGTCAATATTTAACTACAGTATAACCACAGTAGCAGGGTCGTGGACTATTCAAAAACGGAATAAACACACACACACACTCACACACACATTCACACACTGTGGGTTAAAACGTTAACGTTGAACACGACAGTTTTATGCTTTGGATAAATGGTTCGTGTAAGAGTTGAAGAATTAAAGCGTCGTATAATGTTGGGGATTGGAGACGTGAGGCGTTTGCCAGAGAGACACACTGTTCTCCTTGTAATCTGCTGCAGCTCTCGGAATTACTCCTTGATTACTTCTTGATTTTAGCAGTGAAATGCAGATTTAATTGTACGCGGAACAATATAGAAACCAGAGACTCTTTAAGGTTCGTGGTTTCACTCCGGGAATATGACAATTAATTCAGCGAAGGCTTATTTCAATCAATTTGGAATGTTTCATTTAATTAATACAAAACCTGACCTAGCGTGAAGAAATCGATCTGATCTAGTGGCTGTTGTGTGAATGACATGAAGCGCAGTGTAGAGGTAGAGGAACCTTAGCAGATGAAGCTGAACATGATGCGCAACGCTTTGGCTTTTATCATTCGACTGAAATGCTGCAACAGGTTACATTTTTTTTTTCGCATAGCTATCCTTCATGATTTCAATCGTCGCTTGTGCATGTAGTCGGGATGTATATTCTCCAAAAAGCGGTTTGTTGGATTTTAATCCCTGGTGTTAAAGAGAAGAAGAAGAGTCGTAGGCGGACAGACTACAGCGGGTTAATGTCTTTAACATGTAGGGCTGAAATTGTCGCCGAGTTTCGTCTCTGCATCTATATTTAGCCTAACCCTTGTGAGGTTTGACATCGCAGTGCTTACGGCTGTTGTACTTTTCATTTCTTGGCTTCAACGTAATCGCAGAATCTATTAACCTTTCTTTGGTTGCCATAGTGTTACAGATGAGTTCCTCGGCAGTAATTGCAAATAAACGCCGCTGGTATAATATTTATTATATTTATATTTATGTCCCTTTCAGACGAACACGGAGGTTTTTTAATAAGAATGTTCCTTAACTCTAAACCCACACGCTGCTCAGAAATATGATCTTTCTTTTTAAAGACGTTGTTTTTTTGGTTGTAGTGGATAACACTGCTCCATTGCATTTAAAATGTAAAATATACAGAGGGGTAAAGAAGGAGAGCAGGACATGAATTACAGCTGAGTGCCTTCCTAATGTCATGCTGGTGTCTTTACAGGGCTAGTAGATGCTGACCTGAGCTCTTTTTGGTGTGTGAGGGACACAACCTACAGATGGAGTCGAGGGTTGCTCACCACATTCCCGGAGTCTCTTCGTCCATGATGGTGCAGCCTTTGCTGGACAGCAGGGTGCCTTATGGTCGGCTCCAGCACCCGTTGACCATCTATCCTATCGACCAGATGAAATCCTTGCACGTGGAGAACGACTACATTGACAGCCCTGCAGTGGTGTCACAGCAGCCCCCGAGTCACAAGGTGGCCACCAGGGGGCAGGAGGTCCTGCTCGGAGCTCAACACCACCCTCACCTGTCCCGCTGCGAGGCCCCGGACGCCACCACCCACCCCTGGATCTCCTTCAGCGGCCGGCCCAGCTCCATCAGCAGTAGTAGCAGCACCTCTTCCGATCAGCGGTTGCTCGAGCATGTGGCACCCACCCCTTTGGTGGACTCTTTTTCCAGCGCTGGAGGCCATGCCAGGATCCTGGGTACAGAGCAACCAAAGCTTCCAGGGTCCAAACCCCAGCACACAAAAAAACCAGGGGTAGCTTTGCCCACTGAGAAAAATCATATGCCTTTGTGTGACAAGTGTGGAAAGTGCAGGTGCACGGAGTGTACGCTGCCCCGGACCCTTCCCTCATGTTGGGTGTGCAACCAGGAGTGCTTGTGCTCAGCTCAGAACCTGGTGGACTCAGCCACCTGCATGTGCCTAGTCAAAGGCGTGTTCTACCACTGCACAGAGGACGAGGACGAGGAAGGCTCCTGTGCCGACAAGCCGTGTTCCTGTTCACACTCAAACTGCTGCGCACGCTGGTCCTTCATGGCGGCCGCTTCGCTCGTGCTGCCATGCCTTATGTGCTATTTGCCCGCGGTGGGTTGTGCCAAGCTCTCACAGAAATGCTACGACAGCCTCAGGCGTCCGGGTTGCCGGTGCAAAAATGCTCAGGCCTGCAAGGCAGCAGAGGTCAAGAACTGTCCTCTGGAGAAGCAGGCCTCATGATGTTATGTCCAAAAGAAAGCTACAAAGAAGGCCTTTGAGCAGAAGGTGGCAGAACCTTCTCCAGTCCCTGCGTACTTCCCCAAATCATGGTACTTAAAGGGTTCACGCTTGGTCCTTACTGTCGTAGTGTAATGCCACAATGCTCAGTCATGATGTTTGCTAGAATGGCAGTAGCAAGTCTTAAGTTTAACTACAAAGAGATAAGGCCTATTTTTCCCATTGGGGTTTTCTCTGTGGGATCAAAGCGCTCTGCTATTTCACCCACTAGTTAAAACACTTGCCGTCACAGAATGCTGCAAAAATGTCTGTTTTCTCCTTTGGTGATTTCGCCTTTGGGTGGTTTGGAACAGTCAAAGTAAATATCACCTATTCAAGAGCATTCTATACTTTGGCAATCCCTCCCCGGATCTGGCACTGAGAAAAGGTTGCAGTGCATTCCAGGCTGATAACACGTTACAATCAACAACAAAAAAACTAGACTTTATACCTCCATGCCCACTTATAAGCTCGTTATAGAGCTTTTCCTCCCCTTTCTTGAGGTGAGAACAGAAGGCATCATTGTTTTGGTCAAAGGGCGTCAAGTTCCTTTGTTACAGAAAAATGCAATTTTACTGCTTTGCAAAATAAGCAAGAGTCCAGAATTCACCTCTGCAGAATAGCTCGCTGTCCGTCATCTTAGGGACTGGTTTGTGGGGTTTTTAATAACAAATGACTTTCACATGTTTTCAAATGCATGTCACCATATGTGAACTTCCACAATACTTCTTCCAAATATTAGCAGTTTGATTTGTTATAGAAAAGATATCACCTCAGGGAGCACAATTTTCACATATTATATATAGTATGTAACTACAACATGGTAGTCAAGTGAATAGGAAACTGCTACACACATTTGATAAAAACATCCATAAGCTACAGGACAGTGGGTCAGCAGGAGGGCTATCTCAAAATATTCACCGTTCACTAAGACCCCTAAAAAAACGAATGACAAGCACAGCATTATGTACAAATGCATGTACAATTACTGTAATTAGTGAAAGTCTACTAGTTTGTTATGTACCAGACCCCTCCAGGTGTACTCTACTCTTCATAGGATTCACTATTATGCAGTTTTGTGGTTTGTCTAGAATTAGGCCTACAAATCATTTGCCAAAGGAGTTCTAGTTTGTACATTTTAGTTTACGTGGGTGAAGCTTTTTCCGATCTAACAAACCAACTCCACAGTGAGGTACGACGTGTTCCGAATGCTCGGATTCTTGGACATGAGGGAAAAAGGCGAAAGCCACCTTCTCGTATATACTAAATTCCCACGCCGCGCATTTAATCAAAACCTTTAACATTATATATTCAGATGTTTGTACCCATCTTTGTTGCACAAATCAGAAAAGCAGAAGTAAAAAACACTACTGTTCTTAGTCTTGAATGTATAAAGGCTAGGGTTTAAGTCTTTGCAATCTAATTCGTGGATAGGTGCCAAAGTAGAGATGAGCGAGGAGGCTTGCGTAGTTGTATAGGTGAAAAGTTGCAGATGTATCATTAATATTCTAGAATTAGAACTATGCAGGATACATGCTCTTGTAAATAGTGTCAAGAAATTAGCCGTCTTAAAGATGCATTTCAAATGTCCTAAAGAATTGCATGGTACAATTTAATTACGATTCAGTACAAAAGTATATATAGATGAATATTATATTTTTGGGAGGGCTGGGTGTGGGTGGGGGTCAGAATTATGTGGTTGTGCAGTAGAAGGCAAAGGTCTTTCTATTAAAAGCACTTCATTTAGAAAAGTGTGCCAGGCAATAAAAATACCTCTGTTTATGCTAACCATGCCTCATTAGCACGAAAGGCATGGCTAAGGTTCCTCTGTGCCCCTGAAACTGTAGATTTAATTGAATCCACTGAAGGAATGCTGTTTCAGCATAAGCCGGTTCCATTTGTACGTGTTTGTTGTGGCCACAGCTTTTTTGCCTTCATCTTAAAATGGTGAAACATCTTCTGTGCTTGATTGACATATACAGCTGCTGTGCATGAACTTGTCTGAGAGGATACGGAGCTCTCTCTAGTAACGTCCCATTCCTTCTTATTCCAAGATTTCTAGCCTTTACACCCAATCCCCCCTTCCCCAAACACAAACACACACACACACACACACACACACACACACACACACACACACAAAATACTGTTTGCATTGCTGCAATGTAATTTGACCTTTATAGAAATGTTCTTCCTTTCCACAACACCGAGTAGAAGTGTTAAGGATGCTGTGACTATGTTTTATTTTATTTTATTTTAGAGGTACACTTTCTTGGCCATTAGCATTTTCAAACAATTGGTTTTGCCCCAATTAAGCAACCTTCCACCCCTAGGCTTGTACTCTCTGCATTTCTTTTGCTTTTGCATTCTTACTGTTGATAAAAGAGCAATGTGCTTTTGTTTTGTTTTAAACATGGCATAAAAGGAAAAAAAAACTCCCACATATTAAAAAATGTCCCTTTATAGATATATTTATTTTGAAGTTCTATTTTATATAGTATTTATTTAGATGCCTACTTTTGTGTGTGAATAAAAGCTTATGTCAAAACAGAATGTACAATTGAAATGGAAAAATATATATTGTTAAATATAAAACGTTGTGGCGTCTTTTCTTCATGCTCCATTACACACAGATGCTATTGGACTATAATTATCATTAAACTCTCCAAGATTTTTCAAACAGTCCAAGATATGTGATATATTACATTTCAAATCAGTTACAGCAGGACACTAAGAGTCAGTCGACCAGCTGCTCCTCAGCAAATTGACAGTGTTTATGCAGCTTGAAGTTCTGACCACTAAAATGTCTTGGTCTGTTTATAATTATTACAACATGATGGTGCTTTTGTCAGTCAGTAAAATAACTTTTAGATAGAACTAAAACAAGTGCTTCTTTTGGCTGATCAATATTTTAAGTGCACTCGGTTGAGGAAGAAGCCTAGAATCCAGCCAGTTAGTACCGACGTCCCTCTGTGTTTACGCGGTCACTTTCCTTCCTCTCTGTGTCTGTGTGGTCATGAGATTCCAGCACAAACCTAGAATTCTGGTGAGCAATACTGTAATCTTAATTATATAAAACATAACTTTGCTACATCTGGATTTTAGGTTTCTCCTAAACATGACTTTTATTGAATTCAGGATGTGGGCAGACCAAAGGAAAGAAGACTTTGTACTGCACTATAATGATATTTCAGATTTTTCATAAGAGAATTTTCCCAATAAAAGACATCACTCTGTAGGATCTTTCAGACACAGCTGTTGATTTTTACCAAGAAAAAACGGACCGTGTTCCGATCTCGTATCCAGTGATCCCAGGATAAGCTCCAGCTCCATTGTGACCAAGACAGGGATAAAGTGCTTTCTGAAGATGAATGAATGAATAAATGAACGATGAATGAATGTAGAACAAGACAAAAGGACAAATGGTGCCAAACTCGTACTGGAAGTTTTAACAAAGAAAAACGAAAATACATTCCTTGTTATTCATCTTCAGATTTGCAGTGAAATAAACAGGAGGCTGTTTGAGGGTGGAGTGAACCAGGCTTCAGCTTTAAACAAATTAGGACAGGAAACTGAAATTAGAGTTTGAATTTCATCTTCATTGCTTTTTGAAATAATGATCAATTTCTTATCTTACAGACATCTACACTGAGGTTTACACAAACCCCCAGATTTTCAACAAGGAAAAATAAACGCTGCTGCTGATTATTTCCTCGTCTCATAGCAGAATGTTCCTGAAGGACGTTTTTGATCAGATTTTGGCTTCACTGCTCCGTGCATGACTGCTTTATCTGCAGCAACAAATAACAAAATGCTGGAGACTCTCAATTTAGTCTTTCCACAATATCTCAAAAGGGTACTAAGACTGGACTGAGACCAGAATTTCGGAAAACTACTTTCAGTATTTATCTTTTAGTATTTATGTTCATAAAATTCAAAGAGTCAATAAGAATTTCCTTCAATTTTATAGCAAACCTGGAGCCTTGAGAATAGCTCTATTTTGAAGATCACATTCTGCTCAGCTGCTTTAAAATAAATCCTATTTTGATCTAGTTTGTCTTTACCATGATGGACACGGAAACACTGGCCTCAGAAGTGTTAAAGGCTTCAGATTTCAGGATGTTGGAAATGGGCTTTTGCAGATAATTTGCTTTTGCATATTTTCCACTAATAGAAAGATTCAGTCTCGTCCTGCACTTCCTCAGTTTGGGAGAAAATCAGATCTGACTCGCCAGAAGTCCATTAGGTTGGGACCAGAGAGATGATTTTACCTTTTGTTTTCTTGTATTTTTTTCACTTCAAAACATGCAGGCCGTCTTTGTCCTTTCCTCTTACCTGTGCACCTGACTTCCAGAGCTCCGCCCCCACATCGCTTCCGCTCGACATCCTGACAATGGAGAGAGTCCTTGCTATTCAGCAGCACTGCTTGTCAATGCCTGAGGCTACACACACACACACGCACACGCACACACACACACACACACAGTCTCCTGCCGAACCTGTTGTCCTGAAATATTCGCCTGTCTCACCTGCATTAAAGCACAGCACGTCAACATCACACACTTTTCTGTTTGCATGAGTAACAAAAATTTGACTCAGGAAATGAAAATATGTCTCGGTGGTTTAGGTTATTCTGACTGATTGCAAATTTCAAACTAAAAGATAATTTGATTAAGCATTAAAGAGGCATTATTTATATTCTCTGCTTTATCCAAGTAGAAACACAATGAAATCTCAGTCATCAACCTCAATCTGGCTGCAATCTGCTTCTTTCTCTTTCCTGCAGACTGAAGCACTTTTATTTTCTACGCTGTAAGGAATCAGAATTTTATTAGTTTTAGGACGTTTCTATTACATTTCTAGGTATTTTATTTTAAATGTCTGCAGCCTTACACCAAATAAACACTGTACAACTTCCCAAATAAAACCTGTACAGATAAAGAAAACCAAATATCTGATTGCAGTGCTTTCTGACTGTATTCTCTGAAGTATTTCTAATGCGGTCTGATTCACAACAATTAGTACCGTATGTAGAAAATCTGAAATTTTACTCCTGCATCTGGCACCGGACCTGAGTCGTGTGGGCGGCCATTTTGTACCATTCGGGCTGCGTGGAAAGCTGGGCCAGCCATCGCATTTCCGAAGTGAACTCATCCATGGTGCCTTGGTTCAAGAAAACGTCTTCTCAAAGATGACATATTGCAAAACTCCTGAGCACATCTGGTGCTGTACTCATCTCCTCCTCCTCCACCTCCTTCCCTCCTTCTTTTCCTCTCTCTCCCCCCTCCTTCTTGTTCCTTCTCTCCAACTGTCTTGAATATGAATGCAATGCACCAGAGAGACAAACACGAGTGCAGCTAAATGATTTGTGAGGCTAAGGGGATTTGGTCAGCCAGCTTGTTCAAGAACCGGACTGTGTGTGTGTGTGTGTGTGTGTGTGTGTGTGTGTGTGTGTGTGTGTGTGTGCATGCACTGGGGATGTGGAGACAGCAAGTGCATGACTTTTGGAAATGCTATCTTGACATTTCTCCTGCTGTATTGAGAAAGCTTTTCCCTCTGCTCCAAAAAAAGTTAAAGAATCAAAAACATGTTTGGGTGGAAACACGGACATCTCCTAGCTATAAGAAAACAAACTGAGGTTTAAAATATATAATAACAGGTCTAGAAAGAGGCATAGAATAAGAGACAGACACACTGAGGCCCTGAGGATAGAATTGTCAGTTGGCCAGAGGTTTTAGAGTGAACCAGCTCGACTTCTCTGTTCGCAAGTCCATGGCATGCACCCAAACGGCCAACGGTTTAAACAAAGGGACTACTGTCTTGCATCATTTCCCCTCTATGGCACAGCTCTGTAAAAGCACTCCTTATCACAGTTTACTGCCGGTCTCTATCAGAGCTCTACTCTGTGCTAACACCCGGCCCGAATGAATTCGCAGTGTTCCGAATGCAGCGTGTTGTAAAAATGGCACAGTGGGGCTGATTTACAGGAGCACTTTTACTCACACACATAAATATGTCATTTTCTAATGGAAAGATTCCTCCCTGTCACTATCACATGATGAAATACCCTGCACTCACCTCACTCCAGAATTACAAAACTACAAGAAGTCTTCTGACGATGGTGGAATTTGTCAAGCGCAAACTTTCAACACACAAAAACACTGGCTAAAGGTTCACACTTGCAGGCTCTACACTGCTATCCCTATTAGATATCTACAAACAACAATGTCTTAAGGATAGATGATGCATGCCAAACACACATACTCAAACAGGAAACACACACACACACACACGCACACAGGGCTTGCTTATCATCTCCAGGCTGCGTGAAAAACAGCCCCTCGGCTGAGTCCCCCGAGGTGCCGGAGGAGCCAGAGCCAGCTGAACTTGGCTTCCAATATCACAGGCACGTCACGCCCACTTGGCCTCAGCGGCAGTGCATTCCTGCAGAGCTCATTGTCAAAAGCCAAATGGTTTCTCTGGTGCACAGGCTGACACAACCGCAACGACATTTCATAAATGCGGCGAGCTCACACGGAGGACAGCTGCAGTCCACTCAGCCAGTCCTCACCCCTGTCCTTCCACGGCCTCTTCCCCCTTAACTGCATATGCAAACAAGTCCAGAATGTTAGATGAAAAAAACATTCTCACTATTTGTGGAAAAGATTTCATTTATTTCATATTTAGAGGAAGTCTGCAAATTGTTTTTGGTCATTCTTTCACTTCTATGTTAATTCTATCTTAATATCACAAGACACAATCATATCAGGTAAATATTTATACACCTAAAGGGCCGGAGCTGGACGACTGACTGCTCCACATCTGGTCAGTGGAGGCTTGGTTTCATTAAATACAACAACCTACAAACAAAATACTGGTGAATGTTCACTGGTACATCACTATTTTTGTTTTTTGTTGTTTTTTATCTACCAGGTTTTTACGTGTATAATAGGTCGAGTGTTTGATGTGAGACTCAATACATGCATTTATAAATTCATAATAAAGTCATTTGGTTCATTTACAGTTTAAAAGTTTCTGATGCACAGATATCAACTTAATAAGTGTGACTTTCCTGCAAAATCCCAACTTTAATCTACTACACAACAATATAACAAGAATACAGTTTTTAAAATAAACTTAAAGTAGTAAACTGTTTCTGTTGATTGTAAAGTTATCGATAAAAAATAACAGAATTCTTCATCATGAAACAGATGTGCTAATAACAACATCAACTCATTTATAAACCTGTGAAAATTCAGAGGATCACAGTGTTAGTGGTTTAATCACAACATTTCTGAAGCATGCTATTCATCCAATCCCATATTTCAAATAACTTGCATGGCTACGGCTACGGTGCCGTCTGTCTGTCTATCAACACGCTGATAAAGTTATTTTTTTAAAGAATGAGTACGACAGCATTTCAGTCAACAAGATGTAAGCCATATGTGACGGCAACGAGAGCAGCGAGTCTGAAAAGTGCAGGAAGCTGCACAAGAGGAAATGGGTCATTTATGTAGAGTTACACTTCCACGGGGCACCGAAGAAATACAGCAAAAAGTACATCTGTTAGAGCTGCAGAAACACCAACACACTAAAAGCACTAATGTAACCCCCCAGAAATCCCACTCCATGGGGGTGGTGTTGGAGCAGAACTGCACTGCACTACAATACTGCTACATGGTGTTGTTAGATATTAAGGATGTAACAGAATCCTAAAAATATTCTGAATGACAGATCACGTGTTCTGAATTCAGTATGATTAAAAAGGCAGCACTTTTTTTTGTTGTTGTTGTTTTTTGAGATCTAAGTGTGCACTAGGACCCTGATCCCACAGTACACAACAAACACACTTTTACTTTACTGTGTTCATGCATGTGTGTTAAGCCAAGTTGTCTTTATTTGTTACATATACATTACTGCACAGTGAAATTCTTTCTCTACAGTTCTACAGTTCTACAGGTCTAATTCTGCAGTTCTATAGTTCTACAGTTCTACTGGTCTAATCCTACAGTTCTAATCCTACAGCTCTACAGGTCTAATCCTACAGCTCTACAGGTCTAATCCTACAGTTCTACAGGTCTAATCCTACAGTTCTACAGTTCTAATTCTACAGTTCTACAGTTCTAATTCTACAGTTCTACAGTTCTAATCCTACAGTTCTACAGTTCTAATCCTACAGTTCTACAGGTCTAATCCTACAGTTCTACAGTTCTAATCCTACAGTTCTACAGTTCTAATTCTACAGTTCTACAGTTCTAATCCTACAGTTCTACAGGTCTAATCCTACAGTTCTACAGTTCTAATTCTACAGTTCTACAGTTCTAATCCTACAGTTCTACAGGTCTAATCCTACAGTTCTACAGTTCTAATCCTACAGTTCTACAGTTCTAATCCTACAGTTCTACAGTTCTAATTCTACAGTTCTACAGTTCTAATCCTACAGTTCTACAGGTCTAATCCTACAGTTCTACAGTTCTAATCCTACAGTTCTACAGTTCTAATTCTACAGTTCTACAGGTCTAATCCTACAGTTCTACAGTTCTAATCCTACAGTTCTACAGGTCTAATCCTACAGTTCTACAGTTCTAATCCTACAGTTCTACAGTTCTAATTCTACAGTTCTACAGTTCTAATCCTACAGTTCTACAGGTCTAATCCTACAGTTCTACAGTTCTAATTCTACAGTTCTACAGTTCTAATCCTACAGTTCTACAGGTCTAATCCTACAGTTCTACAGTTCTAATTCTGCAGTTCTACAGTTCTAATCCTACAGTTCTACAGTTCTAATCCTACAGTTCTACAGTTCTAATTCTACAGTTCTACAGTTCTAATCCTACAGTTCTACAGGTCTAATCCTACAGTTCTACAGTTCTAATCCTACAGTTCTACAGTTCTAATCCTACAGTTCTACAGTTCTAATTCTACAGTTCTACAGTTCTAATCCTACAGTTCTACAGTTCTAATCCTACAGTTCTACAGTTCTAGTTCTACAGTTCTAAAGTTCTAATACTACAGTTCTAGTTCTACCATTCTAATTCTACAGTTCTACAGTTCTACAGTTCTAGTTCTACAGTTCTAAAGTTCTAATACTACAGTTCTAGTTCTACCATTCTAATTCTACAGTTCTACAGTTCTACAGTTCTAGTTCTACAGTTCTAAAGTTCTAATTCTACAGTTCCACATTTCTAATTCTACACTTCTACAATTCTAATTCTACAGTTCTACAGTTCCAATTCTACAGTTCTACAGATCTAATTCCACAGTTCTACAGTTTTACAGTTCTAAAGTCCTAATCCTACAGTTCTACAGTTCTGTTTCTACAGTTCTACTGTTCCAATTCTACAGTTCTACAGTTCTAATTCTACAGTTCTACAATTCTACAGTTCTAATTCTACAGTTCTACAGTTCTACAGTTCGAATTCTACATTTCTACAATTCTAATTCTACAGTTTTACAGTTCTGCAGTTCTAATTCTACAGTTCTACAGTTCTAAAGTTCTAATCCTACAGTTCTACAGTTCTGTTTCTACAGTTCTACTGTTCCATTTCTACAGTTCTACAGTTCTAATTCTACAGTTCTGTTTCTACAGTTCTACTGTTCCAATTCTACAGTTCTACAGTTCTAATTCTACAGTTCTACAGTTCTACAATTATACAGTTCTAATTCTACAGTTCTAAAGTTCTAATACTACAGTTCTAGTTCTACCATTCTAATTCTACAGTTTTACAGTTCTAAAGTTCTAATTCTACAGTTCTACAGTTCTAAAGTTCTAATCCTACAGTTCTACAGTTCTGTTTCTACAGTTCTACTGTTCCATTTCTACAGTTCTACAGTTCTAATCCTACAGTTCTACAGTTCTACAGTTCTGTTTCTACAGTTCTACTGTTCCAATTCTACAGTTCTACAGTTCTAATTCTACAGTTCTACAGTTCTGCAGTTCTAATTCTACAGTTCTACAGTTCTAATTCTACAGTTTTACAGTTCTACAGTTCTAATTCTACAGTTCTACAGTTCTGCAGTTCTAATTCTACAGTTCTACAGTTCTAATTCTACAGTTTTACAGTTCTGCAGTTCTAATTCTACAGTTCTACAGCTCTGCATTTCTACAGTTTTACAGTTTTGCAGTTCTACATTTCTGCAGTTCTACAGTTCTACAGTTATACATTTCTGGAGTTCTGCAGTTATACATTTCTACAGTTATACATTTCTGCAGGTCTGCTGTTCTACAGTTATACATTTCTGGAGTTCTGCAGTTCTACATTTCGGGATTTCTACAGTTATACATTTCTGGAGTTCTGCAGTTCTACAGTTCTGCAGTTTTACAGTTCTGCATTTCACTCTGCTGCTCCTTCATGCTCATAAAGGTGCTTTGCTGCAACTTTTGGAAAAAGAATAAGAGGAGAAATAAGGAGCAGATAGATCAGCTGTCCTCTTCAATTCACAGACAAACCCAGAGCCCATCTGATTAGAGGAGCATCCTGTCATTCTACCAGGGCTTATGGAGACCTGGTGGTTTGCCGTGTCCCTGTAACCCTTAACAAGGAAAGAACGATGGCACAGCTGCAGGAACAACAGCGATAAGAAAGCTGAACTTTGACTTTGAGCAAACGGAGCTATGGATTACCACACTTGAGTAAACAGCAGGCGTGCTCGCTCTCGGTTTTACAAACATCCTCTGAGCTGTATGTCGGCTTCCTGAGTCCTGACACGATATACGAGATATGGCAAGATAAATTCTGGGGGATTGTCAGATTCAGATGCACTTGTGTTACTAGGATGTCAGCTGTGACAATTAGAGTGGGATTAAAGAGAGGAATTAAATAGAAGAAATCACATGGACATGAGGAAAAGGAAAAGTAGAGTAAATACTCGAGTAAAATTCATTTTTATCTGGAATTGTTCTATATATGAGGAACTAACACAGTGAGCACCACCTCCACTATCAACACTGTATAAAGAGAAGGACTTTACATTGGCTGGCTAGCTATCTTCAGTCAAATGCTGTTGGGGTTTCAGTATCTCGCTAAATCTGTTAGCTAGCTCACAAGCTTCTAGTTAAAATCTTAAACATTAAGTACACGCTGGAGCAGCTCTTAGACATATTTAACACAACAAATGATCACTACAGAACATCAAAATGGTATTTTAAGTTTAAAACACAGCTTTCAAGCTGTAAAACATCAAAAGGTCTTACTAGCTAAGCTAGCTCACTTAGCTAGCTAACAGATTACTTGTACATGTTTCTGCAGGTTGGATGTTGAGTAGTGAAGTGCTGAGATCTCCACGAGTTTTGGCACGTGTAATATAATATACAGATTGTTATCATTGAAGCATTTAAAAATAAGATGATGCTCGTCTGTCTTCACTGTCTCAGGCACTGCTGCTGCTGAATAAATATTTGGTGTCTGGTGTGTTGATTTTAGTTGATTGACTCTCAAAATGTTAATTATTTCAAATTTGCACCTGCATTCTTTTAATTGGATTACTGAGGTCTGGCTGTAAAGGCATTTTAATATTACTTTGTAACATGGATCAGAAATAAACATACAAGTGCATCTCAATAAATTAGAATGTCGTGGAAAAGTTCATTTATTTCAGTAATTCATCTCAACAAATTAGAATACTTCATAAGACCAATAAAAAAAACATTTTTCGTGAATTGTTGGCCTTCTGGAAAGTATGTTCATTTACTGTACATGTACTCAATACTTGGTAGGGGCTTCTGTTGTTTTAATTACTGCCTCAATTGGGCGTGGCATGGAGGTGATCAGTTTGTGGCACTGCTGAGGTGGGATGGAAGCCCAGGTTTCTTTGACAGTGGCCTTCAGCTCATCTGCATTTTTTGGTCTCTTGTTTCTCATTTTCCTCTTGACAATACCCCATAGATTCTCTATGGGGTTCAGGTCTGGTGAGTTTGCTGGTCAGTCAAGCACACCAACCCCATGGTCATTTAACCAACTTTTGGTGCTTTTGGCAGTGTGGGCCGGTGCCAAATCCTGCTGGAAAATGAAATCAGCATCTTCAAAAAGCTGGTCAGCAGAAGGAAGCATGAAGTGCTCCAAAATTTCTTGGTAAACGGGTGCAGTGACTTTGGTTTTCAAAAAACACAATGGACCAACACCAGCAGATGACATTGCACCCCAAATCATCACAGACTGTGGAAACTTAACACTGGACTTTAAGCAACTTGGGCTATGAGCTTCTCCACCCTTCCTCCAGACTCTAGGACCTTGGTTTCCAAATGAAATACAAAACTTGCTTTCATCTGAAAAGAGGACTTTGGACCACTGGACAACAGTCCAGTTCTTCTTCTTTTTAGCCCAGGTAAGACGGAGGAATACGACAACTGTAGCCAAATTCCTTGACACGTCTGTGTGTGGTGGCTCTTGATGCCTTGAACCCAGCCTTAGTCCATTCCTTGTGAAGTTCACTCAAATTCTTGAATGGATTTTGCTTGACAATCCTCATAAGACTGCGGTTCTCTCAGTTGGTTGTGTATCTTTTTCTTCCACACTTTTTCCTTCCACTCACTTTTCTGTTAACATGCTTGGATACAGCACTCTGTGAACAGCCAGCTTCTTTGGCAATGAATGTTTGTGGCTTACCCTCCTTGTGAAGGGTGTCAATGATTGTCTTCTGGACAACTGTCAGATCAGCAGTCTTCCCCATGATTGTGTAGCCTAGTGAACCAAACTGAGAGACCATTTTGAAGGCTCAGGAAACCTTTGCAGGTGTTTTGAGTTGATTAGCTGATTGGCATGTCACCATATTCTAATTTGTTGAGAGAGTGAATTGGTGGGTTTTTGTTAAATGTGAGCCAAAATCATCACAATTAAAAGAACCAAAGACTTAAACTACTTCAGTCTGTGTGCACTGAATTTATTTAATACACGAGTTTCACAATTTGAGTTGAATTACTGAAATAAATGAACTTTTCCACGACATTCTACTTTATTGAGATGCACCTGTAGAGAAGATGAATATTTTATTTTTTAAAATTCATGTAAAAGCTAAAGTTCTGTGTTTTTAAAGTATCAGAGCTCACGCTAGAAGCCGTGGTGATGCAGAGAATCTGAAGTGGTGCAGTATAGTGGAGCTAATTTTTCTCACCAAGGTGTTGAGAGATATTTGTCATGCCTCACTCTGGCTATAGATTACTGCCAAGAGCAGATCTGTTTGTGTGAGTTTCTTTGAATTTTTGAAGTTAGTTCCTCTGTACTGCTGAACATCTGAACTTTTTTACAGTTCACACAGTTGAAGACTCCTTCTAAGTGAAGAACACAGTGTGATGTGATGACTCCATGAAGAAACACTGCACTGAAATATTCCAGATACATTTAGGAAATAATGGAGTTGAGATCAAAATGCAATGATTTATTAATACTGAATATAAGTACCAATAAAGTTTATACATTTCAGTACAGACTACTTGCTTTAAATCCTGTCTGTTATGGAAGTTTTGCTGTAAGGATGTGGAGGGTCACAGAGCTCTGCTTACAACAGGCATCACTCAGCACTAACCCGGGCAGCCAGGAGCATCGGATATTGGATTAGAGTGTTAATCTCTCTCTCTCTCTCTTTTCTCACGTTTTTTTTCTCTTCCTCCTCCTTCCCTCTGACCAGCTTTGTTTGTCCACACTCCATGGTCAGTGCTATGACTGTAGAAGATATATTCTATATATATATAAACTGTATAATGGACAGTAAATGACTGGCAGCAGATTTTACAGCAAATATTTACAGCAACAAATTTCCTGTACTTTTTTTTACAGCATGTTTCCAAAGTGACAATTTTATCTGAAGTGACTTACAGTCGAGGCAGGACGCAGCAGGTTGAAGGTTAAATGGACATTGCCTCAAAGCAGCTTTTGAGAAATATAAAAATTCTGAATAAAAATGACAAAGCTTAAAATGAAATGTATATTTCACAGCCATCTGATTTATCGCTCAAAGCCTTAACCACTAACCACATCAATGATCCTCTTCCCTTTTATCGCTGGACTCTTTATACTAACAATCTGAAGGCATGTAAACTTCAACTCAAAGATGATTTGTGTCGTTGTTTCTATAGCAACAGCTCATTCCCCTGAACACTGAACATAATCTCATGCTAATAATAAAAAAAAGTGATTTTTTTTTTTTTTAGCAATTGTTGGGTTTTTGGAAGGAGTCTTCAGTGTCAGTGCTTTGTGAAAGTAAGTTTCAGACCAGAGCAGTTAATCAGTAACATGACAAGCTGCACTCTATTGTCATTAACCTTAGAGATTAGGGAATGACTGATGTCAATCAGGATCTCTGAATGTTCCAGAAAATCAAAAGTAACATGAAAGAGTGAAAAAGTGTGAGTTGTTTTTCATTAATAAATTAATAAACTGTAATCATTCGCAAGTTGCTGTATGTACTGTGGATGTAAATAATCTGCTTTGTGTACAACCACAGCACATGAGACTGGTGTGGATTATTTTAGTATAACATACCAGCATGGTCCTTCATGTGTTTTTTCTCACCTTGCTCATTTTTGCTACATTGAGCTTTCTTTAATAATTTTATCTCTAGTCAGTTGCTGGGGATTTTACTGCAAACTTCAGAGTCACTTGGGATCTGAAAAAATCATCTCTTATTGGTGAGCTGAGCCAAATGAAAAGAGCCAGAATTCCCATCCCTGGTATCTACCCTCCAACCCACTTACCCCTCAGGGGGGCAGGACACTAAAGTCTTCTGGAGCATGGAAAGGAAGAAGGGGGGAAGTTAGAAAGCACCTGCTAGGCGGTGGCAGCCACCAGACAAAGGCACCTCTGTCCAATGTAAGTAACAGTGGCTAGAGCCCTTTCCTCCAGCCATGCCAGGCCACAGCAAGCCTTTCTTACAGTCTTTAGTCTTCATCTCACTGCACAATGGCTGACTGTTATTCCCAGGGACCCCTGCAAGACGCTGTGGCTAAATAACAGGGCTCTACAGGACCAGTGTTTGATTATGTGCAAAATAAAGCACTGTAGCTTTGTACTGCTCTGATTATATAAAGGGAAAAGTCACTCGTTACTGACCACACTGTCCTTCTCGCCTGTATTGGCTAGACTCATCAATTCCAAGAAAGCTTGCTTGAAGAGTTTGTGGAAGCCATTTTGAAGGCACATATCCATAAAACCTGTGAAGGAATTTCCATTACCTTCAGATCCAACTCCTTCTTTACCTCATGTGCTTCTTCCCTCCCAAACAAGTGTCTGTCTTTCATTATGTCCAACTTTTCAATGCAAGTGTCTTTAAACCGACATCTCCTCTTTAAAACAGAAATGTAACACCCTATCACAACCTGCACACACACACACAAAGGAGAAAAGCATATCTCAGATAACTCTGGAGTCTGGAGGAGTGTGTATGTGTGTGCCTCCCACCCCAGTGCATTAGTGAATCTACATTAATCTTGGCTGACACGGGGCAGGAAGGGCCTCTAAGGGAGCTGGGGCTGTACGCGCTCACACTGCCTGCTCAAATATTTATCCAGGATGTTTTTTTTCGCCAGTGAAGAAGAGGCAGGTCGTGGGTTAACTAGATCAAAATTAAAAACTCATTTAGCAAAAAGCAGAGACATACATTCTACTTGGAGTAGAACATTTACAGTCTGGTGAAAAAGTCAAAGCAAAATGAACATCTGGGAATCTGGGAAACATCTAGAATTTTGAAAATATTCAGGATTCAGCAATCTGCACCATTTCTCAGTCTTTATTTATGTTGGAGTAAATGTGCCATACTGATCATGTTCTATGTATAAAAGGTCAGATTGTGTTACTCAAATTTCTCCCTTTGAAACACATGTTCAGACGACGGATCTGATCAAACACGAATCGTCAGGTTTTTACAGAACATTGTGGAGTAAAAGGAGCAAAAGGAGTATGTACACATTAAATGCCATTTTTTAAAAGTTGTAAGAATTGACTTTAATGTGGAAGCTTGTGGAGGTGGAGTTATTGAGATTCTGGGATGCTGCAAACCCACTTGATAATTAACACACTTGTGTTTATGTATTTATTTATTTGTGTAGGGTTTTTTTGTAACAATCATCTGTAAATATCTGCTGTAAATCTCTCTGTAACTGAAGAAACAACTTCCTGTGACTAATTTATTTCCAGTGGTGTGAAATTACTCATAAACACATCGTTCACTTTGCCCCTCACTTCCGCACATTCACCTCTTTAAGCACTCTTAATATGCACTGTAATGAAAAATCACTAAAGGAAGAAGTTCACACTGAGCTGTCATGCAGAGACGAAAACTTTACACTCCCCAAACAGTGTTCATCAAGTACTCCATCAAGCTCTATGCTCCGGAAGTCCTCTCCACTTCATCATCTGGGGTAGGTTGGACTTTTTAAAATCTTACGCTTACAAATATTTCCTGTTTCTAGTTACTGCCTCTCGTTGTGTCTCCCCCACACAGCATGAATTCCAGAGCAGCAGGAAACCTCACGGCTGAGGATTTGGCAGTGCAGCTCAAAATTATCTTTCATGCTTTTGATTCAGGTATTTCAGTGTATCTGATGTATCTGATGTCAACAGTAGGGAACTAGACAGAACTGTAGTTTTATGCAGCAGTGAATAAATTAAAACACTACTAGGTTTTGGTCATTTCTATCACAAGTTCATCAGCAATTTGATTATATTTATTTTTACAGATCCTCCTATGTGTTATCATGTAAGTTAGTTTCAAAGTCTTAAAAGAAAAGCTTTACTTTTCCTCATGGATTAGGAGCCTGGTGTGTCTCTCCAGTTCAGCATGAAATTGGAAGCTTCTATACCTGGAGCTTTTTAGCCTGTACACACTGGCTGATGGCCCTCAAGACCAAGAATTTATTTAAGACCATTTTAAACCAGTCACCTGAAGCCTTTTTTCTCATTTCAGTATTACTATTTCTTACTGGTCTGGACAAATGCATCAAAGTTGATACTTTCATGTAAATATGAGGAGAAATGTTCTTTCTATGAAGATTAGAGGCTGAGACTCATCTGATACAGAGGTCGAACTCATCCATCACAGCGCCGTGCTGAAATGTTTTCACTGAGCTCAAGGATGTGCAAGCACAAGGTGGGATCAGTAGGCCATCTTGGTTCTGGACATGTATCACTATCACATACCCACCACCTCTGCTAAGCTCCTGCATCTACCTTGACCTCAATGACCAGGTCTCAGTGATTTACTACCACAAGTAGAAAAAGATGTATCCACCCAATAGGACAATAAGACGTCCTTTTACTCACTGAAGCTTCATTTTAAAGTGACTTTATTGAATTGTCTTTGTTTCAGTGGTTTGTCCTTCACACTGAATTAACTTTAACTGAAACGTTATTTGATAAAAAATATTTAAAAAAAAAAAACTCAGATTTTATTCCTCATCATCTGATCTCATCTCATTAATAATTTTATTTGTACCAATTTTTAAAAATATTTTTTCCACAGGTTTATATCCCATGCACATAGGAAGCAACTTCTTCTATCCTTAACCCATACACCTCGTATGTCCTCATTTACTGAGTGTGTGATTGCAGAATTAACTCGAGATACAAGTATAAAGCTCATCCAAGCAAATGCACCTCCATTAATCTTTTTTTTATTCATCTTAATACATCACATACATTATAATGTTCAGGAAAATAAAAAATGATGCAAATTACTCTGTAATATCCCCCATAAAATACCCTCAGCTCTTTACAGCTTCTGTCCTGCTGAACTCCTCCGTTATAGAGACATTTTAGAAAGTTTTTGAGCCGTTTTCTGCCACAAGCTATTACACAAAAGATCAGTCGACTACAACTTAAATGAGTTTAATTAGTTTAATTAGACGACTACTACTGCTTTAAAAGTAATTAGTGAGCATGTAACGCAGCATTAATTACTCCTACAGAGTCCCAGAGTCATTTTCTTCTCGGTTTTAATGATCTCTATCAGGATGTAAAAGCAGTTTTTTCCTGAAGTGTTCTTAAAGATTTATTTGAAATTTTTAGTGAAACTAGTTGTATTGGTATATTTCATACACTGTAAGACAATAACACAACAAAAGCACTACCATGGATCTCTTGAAAAGCAGTTTGCTTTAGCTCTTGGGCTCCATTTAGCTTCAGAGTCCTCCTCAAGCCCAGAAAAATGTTAAGAACCTAACAGCTAATGCTAGAAAATAGCGAGCTCCAGGGAGCAGTTGGATTATATGAGACTCTACTGAAGTGAGACACTGGATTATCCGTTTAGAGCTGGTGTTATGTGGCATTCTGAACTGGCCTTCTGTTTTCATTTGTCAACACTCCATATAGGCATTTAGCCTAGTGATTCTCTTCAGTTTGCCCATTTTGGCCTTATTCTTCCCCCCTTTTCTTCTTCGAAAGTGAGGGAGGGTGAGTGAGTGAGCGAGGGGAAGGAGCTGAGCGGTTAAAGAACGTGATTGTGTTTATTTGTGGGCTGTGTGTGGGACACAGGAAGCCTCGGGGGCCTAGACCCTCGCTGTTTGTTATGGAGTGAGGAGGAAGCTGTTAGCGGTCTCTGTCCTCTATAACTGCCAGAGATGTAGTCCTTATGGAGCCAGCTTTGCTTTTCCTTAAATTATTTTCTTAAAAAAAAAACATCTGCCATCTTTCAGACACATGTAAATGCACACAAGCCAACTGAGAGCTCCTCTTGACCTATTTGGCCTGTGCATAAAGTATTACAGAAGAGTAAACACCCATCTAATTAATTAAACTAAAGCTTTTAATTCATGACATTCCAGCAAAGCATCTCCACTCCTTCTACACTCACTCCATTTTGAGGCACGGCTCAGAAAAGCATGTTATGAAACAAATATGGCTTTCCTCTTCTATTTCTTTTCCAGTTCACCCTGAGGTTTCCCCCTCCGTTTCCGTAATTTGACTTATTCACCACATCCAGTTGAGTTTCTAGCTGGTGTCTTGGCTTGCAGCGGCCAGGCTTTTTCTGGAACATTCTACCCCCTGCTAGGTCTCTCTTGTGTGGTTTTCCTCTAAAGCACATGGCTTGTGTCCCAGAGGAGGACAGAACGGCTTGTGGATTGGGGCAAACACGGTCAGGCCTCTCTCACATGGGCACAAACATCAACCACTCTAAACAAGAGGCCAAGAGACTGCTTCATTGAGCAATTTGTTCTGTTTCCAAATCTTTTTTTGACTGTGCTTTTTATTGCAAAATGGAGGGAGAAGGATGGAAAAAAGAAAAGAAAAACTTTGTCATTGTCAGTCATCCCTCCTTCACTATACCCTGGGGTTCCAGAAAAAAAAGTGACTATTGTCCCAGAGCCAGGATGAGAAATAGTATTTCTATGTTAATAAATAATTTCCGCAGTCACATCCGGCCCTGGTAGATTGTTTTACTTTTGCCACAGAACACTGTACTCAGACCCAGGCTTAAGTAAAAAATTGTACCTCGAGCAGCACAGAAAATCAGAAATGGACTTTCAGCTGCAAGATTCAAAAATAGAAACAGAGGCTTGAAGTGTGGTTAGTTTCGAAGCAGAATCTAAATTACAAAAAGGCTTGATTGTGGTCTATTTTTGCTGCAGGAAAATTGGTTACAAACCCACACAAAACTGAGGCATGCTTCGAAGAAAAATATTTTTGGCCACTAAGAGAGACTTAAAATACAGGTCCTAATTTAGAGTGAACAGAGAAACCCATGAACACAATTATATAAGCTACAACATCCTGCAGAGTTGTTGAGTTCTCCTTCACATGAACAGAATACAGCCATCATTCTGCCTCCTTCGCAGTCCAACGCAGGACGGCGGCGGTGTGTTAAAATTAATACAACATGCACGCACAAATTGATATACAATACAGAGCAATGTTTTCTAAGCCATTATTTTCTATCATAAAATTTTTGGAACTTTTTAAGGGATCTGTTCTGCTCACTTTCGGCAGCGAGCAGCAGGGCGTCTCGTTTAGCAGACAGTTCTTTCAGGGGAGCAGACAGCATCATTTAACACTTTATGGATCATAACTCCTGTAAACATTTTTTGGCCCAGTCTGAGGCGTACTTGCCAACACCACCCAGCGATCAGCAGTCGCCAGTGTTGGCTGCCCTCTGCACCTCACTCGCTCTTTATCAGACTTTTAATACAAAGAGTGATTGTAAATAAGTCACAGGTGACCCTTGCTCCCAGGCTGGAAGAGAGAGAGAGAGGGGGGCAAAATTAAGAAAATAATTAACCTAATCCAGGACCCAGACAGCTAGTTTACAGTCACCCAATAAAGCCAGCAGGATGTCTGAAGTGTGTAGAGTGATAATACAGCTTATCTGTTTAGTGCTCATTTATGTATTATGTATTTTGGTTTGTCCCCCCACTTTTCTGGATGATGTGGATTTAGTGTTTAATTTTTGGTTCCTCTAGAAAATGGACACCTATGTGTTCTGTATGAAAGCTCTCTGCGCTCGGCACTGCTCTCTGAGTAACGTGATCGATTCAACTTTCACCTTATTATACTTTTGTGATGTCAGAGAAAGGGTTGTTATGGTTATTGATATATGACTTTCACAGGACTGGAGCTCTGTCATTCCTTCACCTCTGTGGTGTGAGAGCTGCACTGAGAACATCATGAAAACTCTACATCTTCTTCTGGCCTGCATGGCTAAAAGGCTTCTTATTTAACAACAGCTACTCATTTCTAACAAACCTGCACAATGACACATCATGCACGCAGTAAGCTTCTTTGGTTATTGGTAGCACCAAAAAATAATTAAAAACAAACAGCAAATGAATGAACCTTGTGCAAACCTTTCTGCATTTCTACATCAGTTAGACTCGGTCCAGGATACAGACTCTGAGTGAAAACACTCAGCATTTTTTAAGAGAAGTGATGTATGAAGCAGCTTTATTCCTTTACAGATACTCTACATGGCCCTCAAAACAATATTCACTTACAAGTGGCTAGAAATAATCACAGCTATAATTATCTCAGAGGACAACAAGGTCCAGACCTCAGAGCAGCTGAGGAGCTACACTGCAGGTTTGCTCAGACACCAAACTGTCCGTTATGTTTAGCATCATGAGACGCTATGAAATGCTACCTGAATGTTAACTGTATGCTATGCAAGTATGACAGGCTAACATCAGACACATCTGGGCTAGGGTTAGGGTTAGGGTTTATGTGAGACTTCTTATGTGAGACATATGATATCTGAGTGTTTCTGAAGACACTTCAGTGTTTTGTAAAAAGCAAATTCATTTTTACTTATAATGTTTTTAGCTGCAGGAATGTTAGCTGGAGATATTTTTAATGTAAACTTTTTCACCAATTAGTGAAGAGAAGCGAGAGGGAGAAGAAGCAGGAGTGCTCATACAGAGAAAGTGAGAGATGACTGTAAATCATCCCCGATGACAAATTTTTGAAATCTGGATTTGATAAGGGTTTAGAAAACATCCTGATAAACATCATGAGAATGGAAAATACTGGACTGAAAAGAATCCATACACAAATATTTAATTATTTAAAAGTGAAAAGGAAATAATTTTAACTGAAATTAGACATAATGGGATGTTTTTTAAAGCGTAGTTTTATACTTAACAATTAATAGCAATTTGGAATTTGGGTCCTCACACAAACCATGTTCACTGTGGTATGTTTTAAATAAAGTTACATGGTTCAAAATTCAGAAGTCTTAGAATTCATCTTGGATTATTATCATCGTAAGGAATTTCCTGAAAATGTCATTGAGAGTGCAAATGCAAATTTTCAATTAAATAGTTTATTCAATGAAATTAGTTTATTACTTTAGCATAGTTATAATGTACAACATAAAGTAAAACTACATAATGACTTTCCCACCAGGAAAAATAAAAACAAAAAATAATTTTACTGACGGGTAAAACTGTGTAGAAATATAATGCTGTGTGTCACCATGTGGCTTTCTTCAGAAAAATGCAGATTTAAAACCTAAAATTATGCAAGGAAACATTTGGCTGTGGTCTGATCTGATCTGAAGGACTAACACTGGAGTAGCTGAAGATTCCTTCTCTAATACAGCAGCAGCTCAGAATGATTTTAGCTTCATTTAAAAGACAGAAGCCTTCACTTATATGAGAACATAACACAAACAGCAGAGAAGAAAGAAAGAAGAAAAGTGAGGCTTGCTCCTTGATGTTTGCTCCTTCCTTCAGAAACCTTATGTTTGTTTGTCTTTTCTTGACAGTTTCAGGATTACGAAGTGCACACAGTGAGAGTCAGGAACACGGTTCACTAGGAACACTAACACAGTTCTGTACTCACTCACAGGTTTCGATAATGTATGTGTTCCACCTCCCTTTGGCCCGGCGTTTCAGAAATGCAGTACCACCATGATTTACAAACCAAATCAGACTGATCTAAATATCACCGTGCTTCCAGGCTTTAGGCTTAAAAGATTGTGTAACAAAACTGTGACTGTGAAGTTTGTTAGGACTCAGAAGCTCAGGGTGCTCTGGTGCAGTGGGTTTGTCTGAGTTTCTGAGTCCTAGTGATGTTCATGTTTTTCATCTGCTTTCATCTCACTCTTTTCCATTTCTACTATTCAGCTGTCCTGAACTCAACCTTGTCTGTCTTGATGAACTCTCAATCCTCTTTGGCACATAATATGCACATGCTCTTGTTCAGAGGAGAAGATAAGAACATCATCTGTATAAATACTCACAAAATGATTTAAGAAGTGGAAGACTGAGGAGGCACTGACCAGTCCATATGACATTACCTGATATTCATGCTCAGAAGTAGTAATAAAGGCTGCTTTGCACCCTTCCTCCTCTCTGAGCTGGATGAGGGTGAAGGTGGGAATGTAAATCCAGGTTGGTGAAGATATGTGTGCCTTCTTCCTGCTCTATAAGTGCTGAGGTGACGGGGTGAAGGATGTCTACATTGTAAGGAGACTTTTCCATCATCTTTAGTCAAGGTTTGTAGCAACCTTGCATGGTCTATATCCACAGAGACCTTCTTAGGCTTAACTCAGTTACAGTGTGATGGAAACAGTCTGGTTAATTGTAGTAACTGGTTGTGGACCAGTTCAGCTTCCAGTTAATAATGTTATTTTGTTTAGGTTTCTGAAATCTACAGAAGTGGAGAAAGTAAACCATGTCATTGTATTTTGGAGATATTCTAGATTTGTGAACATGAAAAAGGTTTTCATTACACTCTCTTCTGGTTTCCATGTTTAGGTATCTTGCTAAGCTACGTCCAGGTTTGGTTTAGATGTGAGTGAATTTATGGAATCACAGTTAAGAAGCACTGAGGTCTGTAACATCTCACTTACTTGATATTCCTTATCCAGTGAATAAAGTGGCCTCATGTCTCTGATGCTTGGCCTGCAGCACAGATGGTAACATCTTCAGCAAGTATTTATTCCATTTGCGTGGCATGGACACATTCAGGTCTGTGCTGAAACATCCTCTCTGAGATTTATTGACCCAGAATTCCCTTGTGTGGAGCTCCACAGAAGGTGGAAGGAGTATGAACAGGTTATGAATACCACAAAATACACAGATGCCATTACTGTGAAACCAGAGCACCTCCTTTATACATGTCCATCTATTAAGACATTATTACCACAAATACAACCAGTAACTGTGTTTAGCTACTACACTGATGAAGGAAAGTTTTGCTTGATCAAAATGTTTAGATATTACGTTTGTGGCAAATGCACTGACCACTGGCTTTTGGTGTAAAGTCCAGATCTGGCAGAACATTGCATTTTAAAGAAGCCACGTTTATGGTCAACGGAGGACTGAACAAAAAGGATAACTTTGACCTCAATCTCCAGAAATTACCAGACACTAAACCACAACCTACTAAAAGCATGACAATGTTAGCAATTGTCAGTTCAAGGAGAAGAAAGAAAAGAGAGAGAGAGTTTATACAGTCAGTTTTGAAGGACTGCTGCAGGAGCACGGCTATTTATAAAACTAGCAATCCCATGCTAAAATTAATAAATATGCACAATTGAAGATATCCTGTTATTTTGTGGCCAGGACTGAGGAAGTTATTTTGTGGTACACTGATAATTTTGGTTAGAACACCAAGCTATAAATACTGTCAGCACTGCTCCCTCCCAAGTACCAAATGAAAATCCGGTGTTTGGGAAAACAACTGCGCGGGGTGGGGGTCAGTCGGGCTTTTCACTTTGCCGAGATTGTGTAGCATTCAGTCAGAGTCATTGTCACAAACTGTGAGCAGAGCTTTGAGTAAAAAAAACACTGTGGTCACTGAGTAAATACCGCCAGGAAATAGTTTCAAAAGACCATTAATATTCCAGATGCTTCCACATATAAACAACTTGGGAACAGCTCTGTGGAAATTAGATTTGCTGTGTGGCGCAATAATGTAATACATCTATTGCTTAAACATATCTCTGTCTGCACCAGAAGCTTGCGCTGGAAAGGGTTTGCTGCTACGACTCCAAACTACAGTGTGCTGGAAAAATGGATCTGGACTGGAGGTCATGGTAGTTAGTGTTAGTAAAGTCCACATGAATTTTATCACTTAACATGAGACGTGTGGTGGCTGAAGCGGTGTGCTGAAACCTGATTTTTCATGAATCTACATTTTACTTGGAAACAAGAAAAAAAAAGATTTAAGATTCAAATTTGGAAGAAAGTTTGTTTGGGAGAGGCGATGATTTGCTCTGCAAAAAAAAAACTGGAGCCATTGTATTGTGCCAAAAATCTTCCTATTTTTATTGTGTTGTCACCAATCATGTCATGTTTGTTTTTATTTGTGATGTAACTAATGATAATTTCTGTGTAACATGCCATTATGTGGGGTTGTGTTTACATTTTGTCCTCATTTTGAAATCCTACACAAATAGCTGATGATTAAACTGGATTCAGGGATCTGCTGCACATGATAGAAGATCACTATGATTTCCTCACAGACTCAATGTTTCTCAGAACTGTTCTGATTGTTCATCACCAGGAAAATCGAGCATACTGGAAGATATCAGAGTCTCAGCGATTCACAGTACACTGTCACTGTGGAAGCATGCGCTAGGCTTTAGGTCAGAGAAAATCCAGATCAAACCCTAATCAGCTGCACACCCACAGCCTTCCTCACGTCCTCCTCCTCCAGCCGTCTGTCTCCAGACAGCCAAAAAAGCATGTCGCTGCCCTTCTCAGAGTTCATGTGTTCCCAAGGGAAACTCAAGTGGCATTTCCTACCGAGGGCAGAACCATTACACACAAGCAAAGGGTAAAAAGCAAGAAATGGCTTTTATGGCTTAATGGAAATTGTTTTACAATCGCTTCCACCAAAGCCTTCATGTCTCCTGATGAGTTATTCATCTTAACAGTAGCACAATCTGTGCAGATTATAATTTAGATCAATGTTTTTATGCTAACAATTGTAACAAATGCGTAAATTTTGTCACTAGTAAATTTACACTATAGCATGATGATGTTAGAAAAGTAAGAAATAGTGGCAGCCTTGTGATCTTTCCTTCAATGTGTGCACTTGACGTCTCATTCTGAAATCAAACAATCAAGTAAAATCAAAAAGTAAATCACAAAGCTCACTAACGGTTTGGATTAGTGCTCTTGGCAAATCCTGGGCATTCCATTTGATGGCTAAACATAAACAGACCCTCTGTTCAATTCCGGTGGGTTCTTCCATGTCGTCACCATGTCCAGGCCTCCAGCGGAGCGAGCCGGCAGCAGAGGCCACCGTGACCCTGGCCTGTTGCCGTGGGATATGAGCTGGAGCCAGCTTGGCTTGTTTAAGGCTTGTTTATGGCCTCTGAAAGGCAGGAAGTGCCGCTAGGGATTCCTGTTGGACCTGTTTTGTAGTTAATTTTACAGCCACATTTTATTTACTGATGGTTATGTCAGGGCCCTTGTCATTCACAAGCAAACAAGCTAGGTCTGAGCTCGTTACAGCTAGCCCTCCCCTCTTTGCATTCCATGAAACCCCTTGTCCTCTAGTTTTCTGTCAACAACAAGAGCAGAAACCCCCATTCCTGTACCACGTTATCACTGCACTCAGTCAGCAGTGTAGGCCAAAGTAGTGAGTGGTATTTGGTTATAAGAAGCATTTTGTTTATTCCTTTCATAATGTAATTTTCTGGAGGTCTGTTTTTGATTGGAGCTTGGAACCGAGAGGAACTGAGTTGCCCTGAAATCCTTATGATCCAGCTGAAACAAGATTGCTCCACAAAGTATTCCACAGTCACTGCTATCTTTATTTCATTAGCTTTTAATGGTGTGGTTCACTGTTAGCCATCAGATGAGAAACCAAAAGAAAAGTCATATATTCACATCCAACAAATATGAACTTTATTTTAACTTGATGTGACTTATTATGTGAGTCTTTTTTTCACTGGCAGAACAATGCAGCTCCATTCATGTGGCAGCTGGCTCTGTCCCAGGGCGATGTTTATGTGGCTGCACAACCCTCATGTGACAGATAAAGGCAAGCAGAGCAAACAGGAGCTGAGATAGCACACTGATAGAGTGTTCCTGAGTTTCCGGTGCTGCATATTTGCCATCTGAACAAGTGGGTTATAAGTGGTGTGGGTAGCTGGGAGGGTGGAAGGGAGAGATTTCTACATGCATGGGTCCAGAGAAACCTTGCAGACTTTGGCTGGGGCCTGCCCTAACCTGAAGTCAAAATATTGTTGAATACACATCAAAGAGCATGCCAAGAGTCAAACGGTGACATTCATGCCCTCCCTTTTTCTACTTAAACACATTGCCTGAAGAGGAGAATTTCCACATCTACTGTGACCATCAATCAGCACCATGACCACTGATCCTGGATCTGCTGGCCATCACACAGGAGAAGTTTAATTAAGTGTCATGGGTTGAACTGGGGGCTAAAATGCTGGGCCTCCACTGAATAAGTATTAGGGGACACTTTCAAAAAATGTAGACGTAGAATAGAGAGAGAGGAAGAGAGAGAGAGAGAGAGAGAGAGAGAGGGGGGGGGGGGGGGGAGAGAAAGAAATGGAGAGTGGGGGATGAGTGAGGGGGGGTGGAGAGAGAGAGAGAGTGAGTGAGAGGGGGGAGAGAAAGAAATGGAGAGAGAGAGAGAGAGAGAGAGTTAGAGAGAGAGAGAGGGAGAGAGAGAGAGTGAGAGTGAGCGAGAGGGGGGAGAGAAAGAAATGGAGAGAGAGAGAGAGTTAGAGAGAGAGAGAGGGAGAGAGAGAGGGGAAGAGAAAGAGATGGACAATCATAGACAGAGGCCTCATTCAGGGATTGAGTTACTTCACTCAAGAGAGGAAGCTGTCCTCTATCTATCCAAAATTCCACATTACCTTCATTTGCTTTACACCTCGTGGATTGGAAAGAGATCAGAATTTTAGCTGGACCTCTATCTAGTGCTGCCCCTTACTTTATTATCTCTCAAACACTTCTGAAATAACTGCTACAGTTAAACTTACCTTTACCCTTTCTGCTGTATCCCCTAAACTCAGAGCCAAAACCCTGATGGTGATCTTTTTTAGTAAGAATTTTCAGCTCCATGTTCAATACAATGTTATGATCGACCTCTCAGACCATCTGCTGAGCAAGACTGAAATGCAGACAGGAATAGCTTGTTACACATGGCTCTAGATGAAAAGGGACAGAGGATTGTACTTCACAAAGAACCACCAGCACCTCCATCATCATAGCTTTCCATTCTTCCACATTCCATCCATCTTCACTGGTGCGTGACGACCAAGGCATGAAGAAGAGGCACAAAACAACAACACGGTTGGATTCACAGCACAGAGACGCAGAGAGCAAGCATTTGTCTCCCAGAGTCCTTGCCAAGGCCAATGGCAATGAGATCGCTGTTTTGAGAAACCTTTAAACTTTAGAGAACTAGATGAACCTTGATGGAACATGGAGATTTTGAAGATACATTAGTAGTTATCTTAATAGCAAACAGGAAAGGTTTGGCCTGTTGGACAAGTTTATTGACTTTGACTGTTCAAGGATCAAGGCAAACCTCTCAATGTATTTTTCCAAGTTTCTTTCTCCTCACCTTCATTAGCTCCTAAAAAGATTTCATTATCCCACCAAGGCTTTTAAATGATGTTTTCTTCAAAGTCTGGACAAAAGTGAAAAGACTTGGAGAAACTAAGACAACTATTTATTTATTTCCATTTCTAGCACACGTGTGCTCTTTAGGCCACTGCACTAATACAGTGTGTCTGTGAAAAAGCCGTGAGATCTGGTCCGGAGCTGAGACGAGTCCAACGGAAAGGTCTCATTTGAGTGTGGGAAATTGGGAATGTTCTGCATGCCAGATTAGAGGAAATCTCCTGCCCCCTCCAATGAACTGTGTAATTTTTCCCAAGAATGAAACAATGGACTCTGCAAGAGCAAGCTGCAGACCGTTTAGATGAACGTTCGTAAGGAATTACAGCAATATAAAATTTATCTGCCCTTTTGCGTTGCGCAGCTTCTTACAATAAGAGGTCTTTCAGCCTATAATGAGATTAGCCCAAATGTCATTACCCCATGTTACTGCCTAATCGTTTAGCTTAATGTTTTTTTAGAAAAAAAATAAAAATAAAAAATACACCATGGTGTTGTTTTGTTAAACTACAGGAGGATTTTTTTTTAAATATAATCATATTTTTTAAAGGTTGTAGACCTTCAAACTGCCACTGAGTCAGCACTGAGTCGACTGACAGCACTGTACACGCTGAAAGGGTTAAATCCATTATTCACTCTTTCATTCAAGAAAAAGGCAGTGTAGACAGAAGGAGGGGGAGACAAAGAAGTAGACACAACTCAGCCACCTGCCACATTCTCCGACAAGGATCGAGTCAGCGGAAGGAGACATTTCTGCAGGAAGCCATGCCGGCTCAGGAGACTCTCTTATTCCTTGTTGTGCCTGCTTCTCTGTCTCATGAACCCATTACAGGCGTGAGAGCCAGCACGCTTGACTAGAGCATTTCAAAGCAGGAAGGGCAGGAAGGAGATTCAGCCTTGCCCATTCAGGAGAGGGGATAAAGAGAGAGAGAGAGAGAGAGAGAGAGAGAGAGAGAGAGAGAGAGAGAGAGAGAGAGAGAGAGAGAGAGAGAGAGAGAGAGAGAGAGAGCTGAATGGATTAAATAACAGGCATTACCACCAGCAGCATGCTTCCTTACACCTGACTTCACCAAAAGATAGCAGTCAGAGCTTAGAATGGAAGCCATTCACTGGCACAGAGAGAGAAAAAGAGAGAAACAGAAGCAGTTAAATGTTACCAGAAAGCAGAGCAGAATGTTAAAACAAGCGCAGAAAGCCGGAAATGGCTTTCATAATCGGAACGACTGCAGCATTATGCATTTAACAGTCTGTGACTCTGGTCCAAACACATTCTGCTTCATTTATGTGGCGTTCAGGTGTGCGTTTTTGCACTTTAAGGCATTGCATTCATTAAACCATGCTGAAACCAGCAAAGACTTTATGCTGTGTATCCAGCTGAGGCCCACACACTCAGACTTGTCAAGGACATCAATCTGCAGGATCACATCTCAGGGCACTCGCAGTGCAGAGCCAAAATACGATAACATGATGAAAAAACACAAAAAATCAACATAAGCAAAGGAAAGTGGCTGCACTGTTCAGCTCTAAAAACACACAGCGCTAGTCAGGTCAAGAGAGCCTCTTTCCTCCATGTCAGTTGTCTTCATTAACAGTTACCATAAAAACTGTGTAAAACTTTCAAAATCTCAGAAACTGACCTGCTCACTCTGCACCTTTCCCAAACCTTGTAGTGAGCAGGTGTTTTATGGATGTAGGAGCGTGCGAGCTACACAATCGCTCAGATGTGAGGATCTCACACTACACCATCATTCTTCTGGAAAGAAGCAAAATCCTGATTTCTTACAAAAATGAACACAAGAGCTGGCCTTCATATAACTGGTTCAGAAACAAGAAAATTGGGAAATCTGAGAAAACGCTGCAGGAAGGATTGTTTGTGAAGGTGTAGACGATCCACAAATAGAACTGGAGTGAAAAGAAACAGCTGTTTTATGGTGTAGGTTTGGCTTGAACATTGGGAGGGTTGACATGAATGTGAATTAATGTGAATTTAGCTGTTTTTAATTAAATTGTTAAGTTTTTTCTTTATTATATCTGCAGTGTCATTACATCACTTCCCTCTGCTTATCTATCTTTCTTTTTCCAACAAACCTTAACGTCTGTAATCTGTCATCAGGAGACAGTGTGACGTGATGACCAGTGTGAACACTGTTGTTGATAATAATAATAAGAAAATTTAAAAGAAAATGTAGCTAATAAAACAAATGTCTGTTTTTCACTTATTTCTTATATTGATCGTTATATTGATGGCTAAATTACAGCGAATTCAAGTGTTGAGGATGCAGAAGATAGGGATAGGTGGAGAGAGACGATTCACTGTGGCGACCCCTGAAGGGAAAAGCCAAAAGAAGAAGAAGAAGAAATTAAAGTGAATTAGCTACAACACATGAGGAGTGTTAAACTATATTATGCTCCTTCTGAATATGTCCTATTTTTTACTTTTCTTTGTCTTCTCTTTATCTTCAGAGCTGCCTGTTGAGCTGCTCTCACAGTCACACAGCAGGAATCGGGTGCTGTTGATATTTGGGTGAGACCAGCAGTAAATAGTAATAATAAATGATGAATGACTTCTACATATGATTCAGTTGATCATGATGTACTTATTGGGGGTTGTAACTGTTAGATCTGATTACTGGGGGTTATCTCCTCTCCTTCCCCAGACACTACAACTGGCTGGTGTTATACTTTGTGTTTATATTTTTTTCACCCTCCAGCACAAGCAGATGGATGATAGACTGGATTCAGGGATCTGCTGCATGTGACAGGACATGGCTTTAGTTTCTTCTCAGAGTCTCGTTGACTGTTTCTCAGAGGGTTTCACACGGCATAATTCACCACTGAGAAAAGCGAAATGCTGAAAATCACGTCTCTGAAACGTTCACTCTGCACGAGCACACAGCGAGCAGCTCTGCAATTACTTGGTGACAGAGAATCAGGGCTAAAATCATGTAGTGTGTCAGTCCAAAAACTCATACTTACACTCTCCCATTTTTTAAATCCTTGCATCAGGAGGAACTGTAGGAAAGACTTTCTATCCTCCTTCCCTACAACTGTTTTCCATAGCACAAGGGAACAATAATAATCCCTCTGCTTGATACTGAGGGCACTGCCAATTAAAGCCCAGCCTTTAGTCAGTGTGCACCACAACTCACTAAAAGCTCTGAGAATGTCAAAGGAAACAAAAGGCCCTCCTCCTGCTAAAACTCTCGCCCAGGTGTTTTCCACCCGCAGAGGTGGAGCTAAAACCTCAAACTCGTTTCTCTTCTCCACTACCTCATTCCCCTGCTCCGCCTCTAGCACCTGCATCCCTCCGGAAGGGGACGTTCCAGAAAGGAAGCCCTGCAGGCATCTCCCAGATGGTTTGCAAATTGCACCTTCACTGCAATTGCAGCTTCCTCCACAGGATGCCACACCTCATGCTGATGGAAGGAACCAGCACTGCCTCAGTTACTCGCTGCCCCACACTGACAGTCATAAAAGCAGAAGAGCTGCAGACTGACAGGCCAGAAGGTCCTGCTACGTATAAGTCGATCAGTCACTTCTGAGAGGCTGTTACCTGAGTGAAAGTATAAATATGTGTCAATATCTTATTCAGATAAAAGTGGAACGACCAAAGCTAAACAAATCTACTTTAAAGATTAGCTTTCAGGCGAATTATTCAGGTTTAAATATACACATAAAAAATTGCACAAGTGAAGTGGAGTAACAAAGGATTAGTCCTGAATTATCTGGCAGCTCTGTCTGAATCTGCTGCACATTAACATTGAATATTTAAAATTTCATGGGGTTTTCCTAACCATATCCATATCTCTGGGTCATATGTGAAAAACTGTAGTTCAGTCAATGAAAATTTGAGTCACAGTGATTATGATTATTCGTGCCAACAGACATAACTCATTAGCCAGCAGCTGACATCCCTGTGTAATTGTTCATATAATAGGGTTGTGCCTTCCAATGAGAATATTTTGGCCTTTGCCATGAGCTGTCACTGCGTATTAGACCAACTAGCAACTCTTTTTAGAACAGCTTTACAAAGAGACTGCTGTAAGAGTTTGGAGTGCAGGGCAGAATCTCAGGTCAAGTCAGTAAAGGACAATAAGATAAACCACCCAGTCTCCTGTTAGCATATGCTACTGCAACAGAAGACAGAAAAACAGAATCTAGAGGTTTGCTTACAATGTCGCTGTCTTGAGAGGGGAATTCTCCACTGGATTTCACACCTGAAATTTCATGTTATTCTTATACACTCAAAAATACCCTTCAGTGCTAGTTAGAGCTAAAGTACAGTGGCAGATATGAGGTGTGATTGGACACTGTTATAATACTTCTACTAAGCTCAAGCATACATCTATAAGGTTTTTGGTCCAATCTACCATGCATACATCTTCTCATTTCCTGTTTGTCTACAAGCCACAACTGACCCCATATTCGATGTGTCTTGTTGAATACATTTACAGTATGTAGCAGACATCCTTATCCAGGGAAACTTACATTAATCTCAATTATACAACTGAGCAGTTGAAGGTTAAGGACCTTGCTCAAAGGCCCAACAGCAGCAGTTTAGTGGTCCTGGGATTTGAACTCAACCTTCAGAGCAGTAATCCAGCACCGTAACCAATGAGCTACACTTCCCTACACGGTGCATTAATTGTATATAATGTTGGTGAGCATTAGCATCCAGTCCCAACTGGAGGTGGGAAGAAAAGCTGAGAGCACATGATTGGAATTACAACAGTGATCCTGCAGCTGGTACAGACGGCGTGTGGAGGAAAGATGAGTCACTAGCCGTCCTGGAGACAACAGCGTTTCTGTACAACACGGGAGTCTGAAAAACCCTGCCGAAATTGTTGAGTTTGCATACATACATGCATTATATTTACTGACAGCACTGACAGTATTCACTGGCTTACATAAAAACACAGATAAAAGGTTCAGGCACATGTTCATCCAACAACCAGTCACAGTAGAGACCCTCAGCCATATATCTAGTCTTCTGTGCATTAGCTGTGCAGACAGCTAATTATAGGTCACACTATTGATGTGGCAGGATGTCGTGTGTGTGTGTGTGTGTGTGTGTGTGTGTGTGTGTGGGGAGTGAGTGAGTGAGTGAGTGAGTGAGTCAGTGAGTGAGTGAGTGAGTGAGTGAGTGAGAGAGAGAGAGAGAGAGAGAGAGATCATACTTGTGAGAACATTTAGCAGAGCTGGCAGCTGGGGATAGAACCTTGGCTCCTCCCACCAAGTACTGCAGCACTGAGTCATTCAGGATCAAGGCAGAGCTAGCCAGGGTTTGCACACGCAAACACATTCCTAACACCGGCGCTCACACACACACACATACTCACACGCTGTACTTACAGACACGTAACTCAAATAACAGCAATTCATTCATGAGGAAACGTTCTCATCTTCATGCAAATGTACACAGAAGGACACACACACACACACAGAGGACACATAACCAGTGCATCCTGCTGACTCTAATATCCTCAATGATTTAATTACCAAATTTAGTATTCCACAGTAATTCATCCTTGTGTACACACACACACACACACACACACACTCAAAATGGATGCATTAATCATTTTGACTCAGTATCTTGTGTGCACTTTTCCCATAGCATCACACTGACACATATAGAGCTTCTTATTCAGCTCCACTTGCTCATTCATGACTAAACCAGTTTACACACATTGTTATCCGTTGCAGCCCTTCTTCTCTGGGGGAAAGGAAGGACCAACACACACATATACACACACAAGAGTGATAAACAAACACTGCCTACGTGTGTGACTTAGAGTGAGCTCAGCTGCCAGGGGAGCAATAGATGTAGCTCTCGCTTTTCCTCAATGATCAAGTGACGTAGCTCTGACCCACACCAAGGAGAGACTCCCTCTCTCTTTTCCTCTCTCTTTCTCTTCACTCTATCCCCCCATCCTCCTCCTCTTTCATTTTCTATAGGGAACAGTGTAGTCCATTCATATGTTTGGTCAGCCAATCAGGTGTTAGCAAGAGAGTGGGGGTGGGCCGTGACGTATAAGTTACCTGTATTACATCACTAAATGGAGAAGGGAGAAGGGGGAGGGGGGTTAGAATGAAAACCAGGGCCTCTTCTACCTCTATCCTTCCCATCTCCCCCCTTTCTCTCTCTCTTTCTTTGTCTAGTATGAGTCAGAGGCAGACCGATTCCCTTGATGCACTGCGGAAACGTAGCATGACGTCTCTCTGCCTGATGTGTGTGTGTGTGGTGAGCTCTCAGCAGCCAATCCTGAGCCAGACTAACCACCATTCATGAAAAGATGAATGAGAACTAAGATGAGAATCTTTATAATAATAATAATAATAATAATAATAATTATTATTATTATTATTATTATTATTATTATTATTATTATTCCTTTCTTCTACTCTGACACCAACACATCTGATTCACTCTTCCATCTCTAGACCACATGGCTCTTATTAAAAATGTTGTGAAAAGATGGACTAAAGGTGGCAAATGAGACAAAATTGAGTATTAGAGCAAAGAAAGAGGGACACAGCGCAGTAGCAGGATGAAAAACAAAAGAAATGAGTGTAAAAATGCTGGTTTCTGTGTGTCCTCCATCTCATCGCCATCATCAGCAGCCGCAACAGCATTCTGAGGATGAGTCACCGGGCGCTCGTCACTGGATACAGCCCGCCCTCACCACGGTAACCATCCAGCCAGAATCCTCCCACCGTTCAACTGACCTTATCAGCAAAGAGTCAGCGTCAAACCCCCCTGAGTACAGACACACGGAAACGTTCAAGGACAGGGAAAGGAAAAAGAGAAGCTGTATGAGTCATACGACTGGAAGTGTCACCCAAACTCCCCACTTCCTCGAGTCAAACACACACACACACACACACACACACACACAAACAAACAAACACACAATATCACATCTCACCTTCCCCCATCCTCTCCTCCTTTATCACACTCAGTTTAATGGCTGGATTTTCTTAATATTGGCTGACAGGAGTCTGGAGAATTCTTTGGCTTGTGGTGAGTGTGTGTTTCTGTGGGGTTAAAGAGCCATGGGTGTGTGCGGTGTTATTAAATGTTAAGTACTTTAACCCAGAAAGACAACAGGAAGCTCAAGGAGTCCAAGTATGAGAAAAAAAAATCTGTGACGCACTCCACAGTGAAGGAGACGCTGCAGACGGATGTCGGCCATAACACCTTCACACGCATTAATAACATGATGTGTGTGAGCTTCAGCCTGCTCGAAGGTCGCAGTACAGAGACGGTTCTCCTGCTTCCATTCCTAAACGCATGGCCAGTCCGTACCCCGCTGAGGAATCAGGTTAAACGAGTCCGTTTACTTGAATGACATGCAGAGAGAAATGTTGAAAACAAGGTCTTGCATAATAGAAAGAAAACAAAGATCAGATTTAGGTCTGTCAAAATAGATCTCGAGCAGCAGAGATCAGAATAACAAAATGAAACAGACATCCTGTATAGATCAACAAACATGCTGCTGAATATCACAGCGTAACCTGTGGTGTAACTGTACGATACAGATGTGTTGAGGAAAATCTCTTGATGAAAATCAACTTAACATGTGAACCTTATTCATAATATGTATGTTTTCATTGCAAATTCATTTATTATTCTCTTTTTATGAGACAACAGAAAATAATTATTAAATTATTATAATTTTTAGATCTAAAATAATAATAAAAATAATAATTCAGTAACATTAGACTACTTGATGCACTGGGTTAGATTTTTAAAATGTAGAATTTAAAGTGACTAAACATTTCAATCTACATTTATCTTTTTTCCTTTACTCATAGTGAGCGCTTTATCCTGCTTACAGTGAATCAGAACCTCTCCTGGGAAATCTGAGGGCAAAGGAGGGACACAGTGGAGGGGATGGCAGCGTGATACATCTCACCCACACACACAGACACGGGGCAATTTCCAGTTGTCACTTCACGTATCTGCATGATTTTAGACAGAGGAAGCCAGAATACCGAGACTCCACAAAGGCAGTAACTGGACCTGAAGACTGAATGCAGGACACAGAGGAAGTGAGGCCTGTTACATGCTGTTTGCTTCCCTGCAGAACTTTTCTCTCGTTTTAAATGCCAGTAATTTACTTGCCTACATTACCTGGATTTGGGAAAACTCCAGTTCAAAACTAAACTTTAGAATCAAATAATTTCTAAAGCCAAACTAAAGCACATTGCAGTTTGTTGCCATTCGACCTTGTGACTCAACACATCACAATTGTGTAGGACAGAATTCCCTGATCTTCTCTGGGTTTTTTCAGTAGCCTTGACGGCTCCGTCCCAAATCCAGCCTTAAAATACGAACACGCGTTTTGTTTAGTATTTGCAACAAGCAAAGACTTTAATAGCAACGTCCTATTTACAGGCTTATACACGTGTGCATCCATCTGCATTCCAAAGCTGTCCACAAAACTGGTTGGGAAAACAAAGAGTACAAAAGAGAGCCACTTCCTGCTCCATGGATGATACCTTCAGAAACAAGAGCAGACAAGTCACAGCAAAACAAAAAGGGAAGAGGGGGAAAAAAACATGCACAATTAAACCACAGGAGATGAAACAGACCCCTAGCATGGCTGCGTCCTGAATGGGGGTGTATTCACCTAATCAAAGAAGGACTCAATTACCCAGGAAAAAATAAATCGCACGGAACGAGACGGCTGGGGATCCGTCCCATTGAAACGCCAGGACACAAGGTTTGCTTTGGTACAGACAAATAGACTCGTACACTGTAACTTGCACATTCCTTCAGATTATCATATTAGAACAGAACGGAAGGATGAATACGTCCCATAAAACAGGAGCTTTGAAGAGATGTTTTTATTCATTTGATGGATGACAATATAGGAAAAACATAAAGGGATAAATATTTATTTCGAGTTATAGTTTAATTCCACATGGTGTGACGTACAACACGTACAAAACACTCCATAACTGCACCCCAGCTTTTATTTTATGAGACTTCCAATGTTTAAAATAAATACACGGACAATAAAAGCATACTGCCTGACCACATCACACATAACAACTCAAATAAAATAGAGAGAGAGAGAACTACTTTTAATTCATTTCATCTAACACTGCCATTCACAAAAAGGAAGAGATATTTGTGAATGGTTGGTGACCAACTGCAACTGGCTGCTTCTGTGTTCAACGTCATTACAGGAAAAAAAGAGGAATTGAAAACTAAAGAAAAGAAAATAACAAGACTGCCCCCTATGGGTTATCAGGGCATAATGCATGCTGTTGCGACACAGCAGATCACATGGCATTTACAAATCCAAGAATGCAAAAAAGCGTTTAACCTTAAAATCACTAATGATTCCTGCACAGTGACGGAGAGCTCAGCATCCACAAAGATTACAGCTACAAACATCGAGTGTATCACGCCATCCATCGAGTGGCATTAATCAAAGCAAGAAAAAAAATCCCTCCTCATCATCACCCTGAAATAAACAAGTGACTTCCTTTTACTGCATTATGCATGGAGGGTGTTTCAGTTTTCTTTTTTCTGTAGGTGGTCCCTCGGCTCTGTGGAGGCCAGAAATTTCCACCAAGCTGCTGCAGGAAAAGAAAAATCAGAATCATCATGAATCATGACTCAGAAATCGCATGCTTTAGTACGTGAAGATTTTACTTACAGAAGCTTAAGGACATGAAGCTTTAATAGATAAAGAGGACTCTGGTTCTTGGGAGAGTCGAGAAAGAGTCGGCCATTTTGCGGATCTTGGCGTAGTTGATGAATCCTCTGAGGAAGAGCAGAAAACCTGGAACATGTGGAAACTCATTAGCACATCTGTACTACACACAAGTTTATTATTGTTTTGTTCATCATGTACCTGAACAACTTGCTAATGATAAGCATTTAAAGTTACAGCTACAGATCCAGAAAGCGTCACTACCAACATTTACACCTTCTTTAATGCCTTTATTTAGGGGGACAGACTTTATTCCTTGAAATTCATTTACTGCACCATCAAACACCAGGGCAGGAGATCAGCGAACTCACCGAGAACCAGGAACACCCACCACAGCCAATACTGACCATCAAAGTAGCCGGGGAAATACGTAGAAAACTGAAATCACACAAACCACAAAACAGGTTTCTAAAGGACAGATTTCTAAATGTTTAATACATCTGGATATTATGATGATGATGATGATGATGATGATGCTTGCAGAAGGACATACTCTCACAATCAGGATCCACTTAATGAGGGACAATCCAAAGCCAGAGATGGCACCGTAACGACCCGCTGCTGAAGTGGTCAGACAGAAGGACAGGAAGAAACCGATCCAGTTGAAGATGAATGCCACTGAAGAGAAAAAAAACAAAAACAAAGCACCTCTACAGTTTATCAGACATCAAACACTAAAACCTGAAAGAAATGTTGCTCATCACTTTTAGAATCGTGTGCTAAATAGCTGAACAACTCCAAGATAATAAACCCTCAAAAGCCTCATTTTAATCATAACATGTCCTGTTCGTTCATTTCTCTCCAGTAAGAGCTCTCTCTCCTGCCCAGTCATGCTGGATCCAGAGCCATAACAGCAGGAAAGCTGGATCCAGAGCCTAATAGAACGCTGAATCCAGAGTCTAATACCAGGAACACTGGGCCACGGGTGGCACAACTCACCCTAGATCAGACGCCGGCTGTGTAAAGAGCCGTAACTGTTTGGGTAACAACAAAAGAGCACTTACTAAAAAAAGTCAGCATGAAAATGCCATCGTTGCCGATTCGCAGCTGATCTGCATCCTCAAAGTCATCCCTTGCCACAAAGTCTTCATCCTGAACAAAAGCATTAGACATTAGAGTTGGGTTTATCAACCAAAAAAAAAATTCTTCATCTTTTTTTTCTCTAATAACAACATGACAGGAGTCAAGGCTCTCCTGATGGCTTAAGCATATAAACTCCACACAGAACACAAACACTGCAGACGTGTTCAAACAAAAAAAAAAACTCCAGATAACAGACTTTATAAGCAGAACCCCGTGCTTTATAAGTCATTTAAATTAGAGATGACGTGTGGCAAATTTACTCAATTTAGCCTTTTTGGAAATTAAGGCTCACATCAAACATCAGAAGGGAAAATCTCAGAGATCTCACTGACAGTCACTTGGCAGGTTGTTGGTTTGAGGATTTCAGCTGCTGCTGATCTCCTGAAAACTTCACACACTACAGTCTGTAGAGTTTATACAAACTGGTGTGAAAAAAAAACATCCAGTGAGCATCAGGTTAGCAGTTGGAAACACCAAGTGATCAAGTAACAACCTTAAGCTGAAACGCATCTCATCTCACACAACATGTTAAACCTACATGGGGATGGGCTACAACATCGGGTTCTGCTGTCAGTCACGAGTCTGCAATGGAGTCGGATTCACTCGGACTGGAGAGATGGAGATAGGATAAAGGCCAGGTGACGCTTTTTATAACTGTCCGACAGAACTGAGGCTCAGACCCTGAAAGTCGCAGGAGATCAGCAGATTCTGAAATACTCACACCAAACACCATGCCACACTTAAAGTCTCTGAGATCACAGAGATTCGGCCATGTGATTGGCTAATTGAATAACTGTGTGAATGAGCAGGTGAGAGCAGAAACCTGAACATTAACCTGCTTTTTTTGGAGAAGCTTTTATACTGCAATATGTCATGACAGAAGGAGTAAAACGTGTTAAATCACTACATCTGGTTAAAAGTCCCTTCTCTTTATACCATAAAAGCTCTCCAAGATGGTACAGCTCCACACACTAATACTGTTACTGTACCTCCAATGCTCGAGTTACATCATCAAAAGTGTCCAGACGTTCCCTGTGCTGTGCGCGAGCAGAGTGTGGCAAAGAAACAGAGACGTGTGAGCAAAATGGGGAAGAAAGAGTCAAAAAAATAATAAGAAAATATTAAGTTCACGAAAGTGATGAAAAATACTGTTCACAGAAACAGGTAAGACTGAGAGGGTGAAGCAAAGGACAAAAACATCAGCACTCAAGAGCATTTCTACAGCACGAGACCATATAGTTACACAATCAGCTAAAAAACAAAATCAGACTGCAATTTTAACAAAATTCATAACCGAGCTGCATTTTGGTTTTTTTTTGGTAGATTGAAGCAACACTGAAAAGGAAGGAAAGCTAAATTCTGTCCAATGTATAATATTTTACAATTTTAAAGGAAGTCGACTGCAGATTCAAGAGGTTCTTAAAAGTAGATTTCACACTGGAAGGAAGCTGCTGCAGAAAAATTACGATTTTTAAAGAACTAATTGTGACTTTGACGGCATAAAAAAACAACCGACAAAACATCCAACCAGCGGCTCTGCAGAGATCAGACTGACGAGAGACTCGTACAGAAACCTGACGCTACTAAACAAATTTACCGTATAACGTGTAAATACTGGGACGCAGCTGATCCCGACATATCGCCCGGCAACGGTATATTTCGGTGTGTTTTTGGAGCAGAGAGGTGCGCTACTCACTCTTCCTGTCACCAGAGGAACAAAAGTCTCCGCCTTGTTTCTCTCGGCCTCGTCATACGATGGCAGCGACGTGGCTACGTTGTAGGATGGAGGTTTGGGGAACGCAGAGTCTTCTTTATAATCAAAATATGCTTTAAAATGTAAAAGAAGAAGAAAAAAACACTGTTTTAACTTTTAATATTTTTAACTCATTAAATTCCCAAGTAAATTATTTAGAAGTTTCCTTCGATACGGGATACAATTCTCTAAATTCAACCTGAAAACCTAAAAGCAACAGATGTTAAGTGAATCCAAATCTCTGAAACAGCAATGAAAACCTTTAACAATTCAAAACTGGAAATAAAAAAGAGTTTTTAAAAAGATTTTTAGAATTTTGAAAATAATGTTCAGTAATATTCAAAATCTTCAATATAGTAAAAGGACAGAAATAGGAAATGCTATGAATTGTAAAGTTTTATATAAAAAAGTTTAAGATTCTTCTTTTCACTCAAGCTCTTATTGCTGATTATATCATTTATAATGAAAAGGTTTGTATTAAAATTTAAAAAAGAATGTAAAAATATTTCCTCCGTCACTTAGGATTGTAACTGGACTTCACTGTACATCATACATTTTGATTTTTAAACTAAGAACTGTAACATTAAGAGAAATGTGTTCCATGTAAATGAAGCCTACCTGCATTGTCTGCTGCAACGCTGCTGTAAGGGGGCGGAGCATCTGAACTCACCTGAGGCCCCGCCTCCACTTCCTCTTCACTGGGTAACTGAAGAGAGAAAAACAGACTCGTGTTGGTTCTCGGATCATTCGACTTTCCTAAAATCTCAGCTTTTGGATGCACAGGATTTTTTTTTTAAATCATGATTTTAATTTATTTTGAAGTAAAGTTTGTCTGCTACAAAGAAATAATCAGAATATGAGCAAATAATAATTAACAAATTAATAATTAACAAGAATACTCCAATACTTAGAAATTAAATTTGTCTGATATCAACTATTCATACATTCTTTATTAAATACGGTTAAATTCGAGAGAAAAGTTAACACAAAGCCCATGGGGAAAAAAACAGTCTACTGTCACAGTCATGTGACTTCCTGCTGTTCCATCGCACGCACACACACACCATTTTCCAGCCTAGTCGACAGAATCTGATTATGCTAGAACAGAAAATATTACGCAGCAGTCAGAAGGGATTTCCCAAAAATATCAGGAAACAGTACCAACAAAACTGACGTGTGTAAAAAAAATTATTTACTAGTTTAAAAGTTGACAAGAAGAAAATCAAATTAGTTATTTTGGAACTTTTTAATAGTGAAATACTTTAATCATAAGCAATTCATGAGCAAATTATTTCAAATTAAGCCATTATTCTGTAGTTTCGGAAAAGTTATTACACAATAAAAAATAAGTCCATGTCCTCTAGACAACAAGGCACATTTTGCTGTTTTTATTTTATAATTTACATGTTTTCCCCATTTTTACATTTTTATTAAATTATCTGCTGGTGATGGATGTTGCTAGTGAATGTTCTGTTAAAGTTGGGTTTTTTTTTTTATTATAATAAAATAAAACTACATTTTCAGCTTGCTAGTAAAATGAGGTTTGTTGCTCTTTTTCGCCCCCTAGTGGAATAACAGCAGTTTTTTCCTCACTAGTTCATTACGGTCAACAAAACGATTTATTAAAACACCTAAATTCAGTTATTGGCCTGGATCAGAACCTTTACCGAACCGGTCCGGTCCGGTGCTGCAGTCTGTGGGGGTAAACCCCCCGACTTCAGCAGTGTAATGTGACTACAGCGCCTCCATCGCCAGCGTCATCTGCAGGGCGGAAACGGAACTACTGCAGCTTTAAAGGTGGAACGGAAAATCCGAATTAGAAAAAGCTAACTTCAGTCTGGTAGAATTAGCTGTTTACTACAAACACACAATATAAACAGGGAGCATGTCACAGGGTGACAGTGGTGTGTTTATGAAGGTCAAATCGTGGTTGAGGAGTTTTATGGAGGTAAATATTAGCGCTGCTCGGATGCAAATGTTGAAACGGTGACCACGCAGAGCAGATCAAAACAATGTGCTTTAAGGTGGTCCGGAGCATCACCGGGCTCTCAGGGAAACATTGCTAGCAATCTGTGACCGTGTACCAAAAAATCGTTTTTACTAAACCTGCTTCCAGTACAGCAAGTTAGAGTAAAAAATACTTCACCAAAACAAAACTTATCCATTGTGTTAGACATTTCTGCTACACAGATTATTAATACATTATTGTATTATTTAGAACAATCAGCTTGCTAAGCTATCGAGTGACAGCAGCGTTTACTCACCTGCTGATATCTCCCACTTGGTTCCACCATCCTCACAAACGTCGAGAAGATCCAGAGGAATGCTGAACAATGAACAATTTAACCAAATCGTTGTGTGGAATTATGTAAGTTTGTCTTCTTGCCCACGTCTGCCCCTTGGCCTGTTTTCATTTCCGGTGATGTCAGACACACACTAGCGCCAACCGGAGGCCATGATAGTGCAATACCGCTCTTAATCGCTGCCCGATCTGCGCATGCGTACAATTCTGGTTATTATGATCAGTTCTAGCCTGCACTCCATCCACTTTGCTTCCTTGGAAAATTACTTGTCTAACCCTTACTTTATTTGTATTCTCTGGTGAGCAGGTTCTTAACCCTGGTCCTGGAGAACCCCATGTTCTGCGTGTTGTAGTGTTTTGTCCTGCTGCACCACACACACACTTACTTTAATTGAGAAAGGGATGTTAATTAGCTCATGAGTTGAATCTGGTGTTCCAGTAGCAAGAGAACACTACAGTGTGCAGGTCAGTGGGTTCTCTACAACTCCACAAGGTTGGGAACTTGTGCTCCAGTGGGTGCATGGACCCTAATCTTTTTAATTACAACATATCAGCATTATTAATTAATCTCTCCATTTTATTTATTTATTTTAGCCATGATCTATATGTGTTGTATGATGTACTGAATAATCTCTAACAATACTCTCTAACATGATATTTCTAAAACAAATCAAGGCATGTGCACACCTTTTCTCTCTGTTATCAATGTAAACAAAATCAAATCAAAAGAAAACATGCTGAATATAAAGAATGATTCTTCAGAGATGATTGGTTTTATTTTTATTATAGGTTAAAATATAAAAGCAGTAGTGGTGACCCACAGCTAGAACCTGCTCACTCTGCATCCTGGTATCTGATGAGGACGGGGTACGTTGTTCCTATGTGCTTCTGGTTGTAGTGATGGCATACAATCTCCACGTCATAAAGACTGAAGGACATTCTGACGCGCTCATTCGGTGAGGTGATGAAACACAGGGTATACAGGGCGAACTCAAACTCCGGGCTTACACCGATGAAGATGCTGCCTTTGGGCTTGATCCCGTTCTTCCAGCTAAACTGAAGAGCTAAGATGTGTTTGTTCTCGTCAGGCTGTAAACCACATTTGTAAACACCAAACATTAGCATGTTCTAATCACTGCACAGATCCACTGCATCCACATTCCAAATCAAATAACTTGCACAAGAAATAAAAATAGTGTGGTGTGTAGATCTAGGAAAATAATTCACAACACGGTGGTGTGATCCAGCATCACCTAGAACAGCGACAGTGGCCTGAAGTGTTCTATTCCTCTGACCCCACAACAACTTGACAATCTTTAACTGATTAATGACCAAAACATCAAGCATCTTAACCATTTATAGATAGATTTATAGATATGTTGTGGAACATCAGAAAAAAAGCTAGTTTTTGTTATCACTTTTGTTATAGCAGCTATAAGCAGCAGTTCCTCACCTGCCTTCTCTCTCTTACAGTTAATAAGAGCAATATTTGGTCTCTTGGTGTTGCAGCACATGCTCGTTAAAAGTATTTGGCAGATTTATAGATATAAAGGTCACTTTAAGCACATCACGTGTTCGTCACATGTTCATGATGTCCATCACGTTTTAATACATTGTTACACCGCTGTTACGTCTTTCCTGGATTCAGAGAAGCATTTACCAGATCAAAATATTTACAGCAACATGTTTAACTTGGATTATTTTCACGTGTACTGATTATTTGTTAAACAGATAAATTTGTTAAATATGCGATTAAGGGACGTGCTTTTAGACCTATTATCGCATCTGATGATTATAATTTAAAAACACTCCTTTATTACAGCATCAGAAACATACTTCTGGAGAATCCGCTTTCACACTGTAGCCTTTGTAGTCGATATGGCCGAGCTTCTCCTGTAAGTACAACTGAATCCAGTTGTGGAAACCAATAACCGTGTGTCCACCTCTAGTTTCACCTACGAAGACATGCTCGAATCCTGAAGAGTCTGGTCTTAGAGAGAGAGAGAGAGACAGAGAGTGAGATATCTTTGGAAAATTCTCAAATGCACACTCCTCCTCCTCCATTTTTTTATCAGTACCTGTTGGATCCTCTCCTGGCATAGAGCTCGAACCAGATGCGGTGCAGCTGCTCCTTAAACGCTGATGTGTCAGGTGAAGAGAGTTTCTTCTCTACTAGATACCTATGAACAATCTGAGTGGAAAAAATGTTGTGGATTTCAAGGTTTGCAAAAAGTTCATTGCATTTCATTGGCTTTATACCTTTTCATGTACTTTGCACAATGACAATAAAGTTGAATCTAATCTAATCTCATTTCACTCTGCAATGCTTTGCCCCTTCTTTTCCATTAACTGCTGAATGATGAATTAGTTTTCAGTTCTAGTCATTTAGGTGAGCTCTTACCTTCATTACAGGAGTCTTTATTATGGAGTCCAAAAACCTGTGATTCTCCGCCTCCTCCTCCGGGGTCACGACCTCTGGTACACCTGTATCACTCTCATAATTGTCCAGAAGTGAAATGAAGGCTGAAAAACAGGAGTAATATCACAATATGTGATTTATTACTATGAATATTGCTATGAATAAACCTATTACTATTAGGAAACATCTGCTTTCTGTGTTATTATTCATTTTACTTTTCTTACCCAAGAATGTTTCCTTTTTTAAAATGGTTTCATTCACATATGTGAATAAAGGAGATCCAGCTGCTTCCTTCCCATCATTGAGGTCTGACAGGTGAGCTACTTTATTCTGTAAGAGACACAGTCAACGAGCTGTTACTATAGAAACAATCAACCTGTTGTTAATGGTGTAGAAGGAAGGACAGACAGGGCTGCAGTTAGACAGAAATATTGCACACATTCTAAACAATCAGATTCAAGAATTCAGCCACACTGTGGTTTAAAGTATGATATACAGTGCAGTTATTTCTGCTCTGAGTCTGATCTCATTACTTAAGACAAGTGCTAAGACAATAGCACTAAATAGAGCTGCGGTTACATTCTTCTTTAAACACCACCACGGAGCAGCATCAGGTCAGCTGCTTAACACTAATCGGCCTCCACTGATAAATGACCTCAGTGTCAGTAAATATGAACAGGAAAATGTAATACAATATATATAATATAATTTAATTTAATCTCTATCCACCTCATCTGAAGAATAAAAGAATAATCACTGACAGAAGTGACAGAGTGATGTGCTGAGGAAAGAACAGAAAATGTGTTTATTCAAAACCTGGAGCTGTAAGAGAAAGCGCTGGGGTTCTGTCCAACATGTTTCTGTAGTGAGAGGACTTTTTAATGGTTATGTATTCAATCAATGAGATGAATGTATGTGAAATTAAACACAGAAAATCTCAGAGACGATAAACGTTGAAATTGACTGAACAGCTTCAGTGTTGGAAATCTGGATAAAACTTTAGGTTTTTCAGATATAACAGCTTCAGGTTTGAATATGTGGTCAGATATTTTATCTGTTTATGGACAATCAAGCTGTCCTATGGCTTTAAAAAAAAATCAGTCAGTATACAGTCATGAAACACACCAAAGCTAGAGATCCTGGGGATAAATTTATTTTTATAAAAACACTAAAAAAAGTACACCGTAATTATTATTATCATTATTATTATTACTTGCAGAGCTATGCGGTAGTCCGTCCCGGGTCTCAGGCGATGGATGTCGTTGTCCCACAGCTCCTGCGCTACAGCTGTCAGGTCCGAGTTGTGCTCGATCATGACGTGTTCAAACAGGGCTGTACACAGATCTTCATCAGGACAGATCTTTTTGTCATCAACACTTGAAATGAAAGCCACTTACCTCAACATACAGGTTAGACCGTAGACTGTAGAGCCGAGTGCATTCAGTTGAGTGTGTGTGGACTGGACAGAGGGGGCTGTGTTGTACTACAGCATGAGGCAGAGAGAGAGAAAGAGAGAGAAAGAGATAGAGAGAGAGACAGAGAGAGAGAAAGCTCATTGGAGAGAGGGAGCACATGTCAGCAACTCTAGCCAAAAGGATTAGAAGCAGCTTGCGGTTCTACTACAATGAGCTCGGAGGGTCTTTGTACTACTTTTGTTTCAGTTTACATCAGAAATTAAACATTACTGAGTTATTCCTTCACCAAGACCCTGAGACCCCAAGGCTTGAGAAATGACAAGTGTGATAACCTGAGGATGAATAACCTGATAACTCCATAATTATTAAATAAAACAGACATTACTGTAAAAACTTTGAAGGTGCTTAAGCAATAAATAACATGTTGACTTTATTATAACATACATTTTTCACACATTTCTTCTGAACCATTCACCTGCTGGAAAAACAGCTGCATTTCTTTATTTAAAAATATAATTATTCATTTTAATGCCACAGGCTGAAGTTAAGTATGAGGTCTGGCAAAGGTCTGGCATTCATATATATGAATTAGCAGAATAAGATTTTTTTAATGATCTAAATCATTTAAAAAGAACCTCTGTCCCATTATTTTATGTCATTGTTAAGCTTTTTGTGTGTGTGTATGAATTAATTACCTGTGAATTTACATCTTAAAGTCTTCCTGTGAAATAATTTTAACTGGATTAAAAAAGATTTAATAGAATAGATTATTGATGCTGGTTTCAGGAATGATGTGGATTTGAGATGCTGTTGATGTCATCTTAGAAAATAGACCATTAATCATAAAATCATCTTCAGCATGCTTTAAGGTTGTGGCAGTGACAAACTCTGGGGACTGGAGTAACAATTCAATTCAATTTCTAAATAGATTATGAAAACATGAAAAGAAAGTCACCAGATTTTGAGAAAGACTCTGCTTTGGTGGTACTGAGCATGTTAAACAGTGAGAAAATCGCTGATCAGTGATTCATGCAGCAAATCTATTATAACATTTGTACAAAAATAAATATAAACAAAGTCAGAGCTCATCACGGCCTAGATGTGCGTTTATTGTGGCAAAAAGGAATAAAGAAAAATATAGACCTGTACAGAATATAGAGAACATGTTAAATTCATTCATTCATTCATTCATTGTCTACCGCTTATCCGATCTATTCTCGGGTCACGGGGAGCCTGTGCCTATCTCAGGCGTCATTGGGCACACACAGGGCACACACACTCTCATTCACTCACGCAATCACACACTACGAACAATTTAGAGATACCAATCAACCTACAATGCATGTCTTTGGACCAGGGGAGGAAACCGGAGTACCCGGAGGAAACCCCCGAGGCACGGGGAGAACATGCAAACTCCACACACACATGGCAGAGGCCTGGAGGTGTGAGGCAAACATGCTAACCACCAAGCCATCGTGCCCAACATGTTAAATTAAAGAAGGAAATTCCATAATATCAGTTTTATGCCATCACAATTTCATGCAAATGAATATTTACACAGAGACGTCTATGTGAAGAATGGTTTTAGGAAATGCCAATAAATTAAAAACTCATCAGGAGGGCCTCTGCCTGCTTTATTTTAAACAAATAACAAGCTCCATTTTGATTGTTAGCTTTTCTTCATCCCCTTAACCAGGATCATCATCCATTAAATACGAAAAAAGCCTGATGGACACAGCAGGGAGCAGGTTTTAATGCACTCCAGGTGGTGAGACTCAACTCATTTCACTAGTCTTCATCACTCCAAAGCTCTTCTTCTGCACCCTGGAACAATCTAGAAAAAGAGCAAATAATAATTGAAAAGATAAGACACCAAATATCACTAATGCACTCTTAGAAAGAACGCTTTACTCTTTGGAGGGGTATGTGAGGGTAGAGGTGTATGTAAATGCTGATGTGAGTGTGGAGGTGGAGATGAGTATGGAGGTGAGTGTGGAGGGGTATGTGAATGTGGAGGTGGAGGTGAGGGTGGAGGAGTATGTGAGGGTGGAGGTGAGAGTGGAGGTGTATGTGAATGTGGAGGTGAGACTGGAGGTGTATGTGAATGTGGAGGTGGAGGTGAGGGTGGAGGGGTATGTGAATGTGGAGGTGAGGGTGGAGGGGTATGTGAATGTGGAGGTGGAGGTGAGGGTGAAGGGGTATGTGAATGTAAAGAGTAAAGAGTCTTTATTTTCATTGTAGTGATGCAATGAAATTTGTTTGGTAGCTCTCAGAGACCAGCAGCAAAAGGAAGTAAAAATTCTACAATATAGAATGTGGAGGTGAGGGTTGGAGGTGGAGGTGAATGCGGAGGTGAGGGTGAGGGTGGAGGTGTATGTGAATGTGTAGGTGGAGGTGAGGGTGGAGGGGTATGTGAATGTGGAGGTGAGGGTGGAGGGGTATGTGAATGTGGAGGTGAGGGTGGAGGAGTAATGTGGGGGGGGTGGGGGGTTGTAGGGGGGTGAAATGTGGAGGTGGAGGTGAGGGTGGAGGAGTATGTGAGGGTGGAGGTGAGAGTGGAGGTGTATGTGAATGTGGAGGTGAGGGTGGAGGGGTATGTGTATGTGAAGGTGGAGGTGATGGTGGAGGGGTATGTGAATGTGAATGTGAATGTGGGGAGGTGAGGGTGGAGGGGTATGTGTATGTGAAGGTGGAGGGGTATGTGTATGTGTATGTGAAGGTGGAGGTGGAGGGGTATGTGAATGTGGAGGTGAGGTGGAGGGGTATGTGGAGGTGGAGGTGAGGGTGGAGGGGTATTTGAATGTAGAGGTGAGTGTGGAGGTGTATGTAAATGTAGAGGTGAGTGTGGAGGGATATGTGAGGGTGGAGGAAGCGTACTGGTTGAAGCAGGGGCTGTTGGGATTGTTGAAGTGGCCGTAGGGATTCACTCGGGACAGAGGAGCCAGACAGACCCAGCAGAAGAACTGCTGACAGGAGGAACAGGTCATTTTGTTGCAGCCTTGTATCTTCTGCAGAGCCGAGGGAAAAACATGACATAAACATCTTTAAATTTCATTCAGTTTATAATAAACATCATAAACATATACAGAGAGATGAGATGTACAAAGCAGGAAGCTCTTCTGATCTCATTCCTAAGGAACTGAATCTCTATAAACTCTCTTCATTCACACACACATTATTCATTATAATATATCAGATTCTATATATTGTATATAGAATCTGATTCTGTATCTGCATCACACAATTGACTATACATAAATGCAGAAAGGACATTGTTCATATCACACTCTCCGGTGTCACCCAAATGAGGATGGGTTCCCTTTTGAGTCTGGTTCCTCTCAAGGTTTCTTCCTAATACCATCTAAGGGAGTTTTTCCTTGCCACAGTCGCCTCAGTCAGCTCAGGCTTGCTCACTAGGGATAATTTTGTCTAACATCTAGGACTGTTTGTATGTTTGTTGTTTCTTATGTTCTGTAAAGCTGCTTTGAGACAATGCTCTTTGTTAAAAGCGCTATACAAATAAAATTGAATTGAACTGAATTGATCCAGAGTGACTCAGAAGCGTGGAGTGACATTTAACTCCACTTTATTCATCACTATATCAGATATAGTACAGCGCTACTCATCTCCTCGTGTTATTAACATACGTTTTTATGAAAAGAGTTGTACACTTTTTTGCCGTGTGAATGTCCTGCATCCTCACTGAACTTTACTGGGGTCCTGCATCTGCCTCAGAATGTTAGTGATGCTCATCACAGCACTCTGTCAGGCTCACTATTCATTTGAACACATTTTAACACACAAAATCTGACATGAGCTGCATTTTCTAACATGACTGTTTTACTGCATCAGCAGCAAATCGTGACTCAGACACACACAGACTCAGCTTTGTGTTTACACACCTGAACAGATAAGCAGTTTGCTTTGTATTTAAAGTTCCATCAGTGGAGCTGACCTGAATGTGGCAGCCGCAGCGAGGGCAGTTTTTCGAGTTCTCTTCCATCCACTTCATACTGAAGGACTCTTCTACAGCACGCTGTATCACCTGCTTCCCAAAACGCTGCTCCAAGAACCTCTTCTGCTCCTCAGAGCCAGCCTGGTACTCCTCCTGCAGATTATGGAGCTCCTCTAGGGACAAAGGACATCTTTTTTCCCAATGTTTTCTTTTCAATTCATTAAAGAATGAATATTCTTCTGAGTACATTTCTCTGCTCTATATTTGCACATTCTTTTCAGGAGTGATTATGGCTGTAGATTCACACTTTATACAGCTAGACATTAGCCTGTATGGTTATTCTGTCAGTTATTTAACCAGCTGTACTCTTATTATGAAGATCAATAACAGTGGCTTACGGACGGTAGGCAGGCAGTGTGAGAGGCCGTGGTAGGCACGCTTGCACAGCGTACAGAAGGCATAGCGGCAGGATGGACACAGGCCCATGGTGGCGTTGGGCTCCAGCATCACAGCCATGCAACAGGAAGTGCGAGGGCAATACACAATGTCCGCCATCAGGTCCAGACTGTTTTGTAGCAGCAAGCGGTCATAGCGTGCAAACTCGTCCTCTCCAACCAGCAGTTTCACCTGTTAATGAAGCACAATCACATCACCATCTGATTCATCACCATCTCTTCACTTTATTTCAGCTGTAGACAGAATGGAACCACAACCACAGCAAAATAAATAGAATTTATTCTCTTAGATTAAACTGCATTCCCTCTGATTCATCCTGGGACAAATCTCTGGGCACCACATGACCGAGCTCCACAATGCACAGGTGTAAGACGATACCTGAGAAGGTGTGGCTACGGAGGTACACTTGGGCTCGGGACACGTAAGGCACTGGACTTTGCCGTCTCGGATCTGGATCTGGAAGAACTCCTTGATGCAGGCCCTGCAGTAAACATGCTGACACTCTTTAAATAGCACACAGCTGGAGCCCAGCTTCTCTGAAAAGCAGATCCCACAGCAGAACACCTTACTGTCGAACACCTTCTG